>ML781599.1:602148-637238 GCA_009831015.1 Picea engelmannii | reverse complement strand
TCAGGCAATGAACAAGAGACTAATGAATAAAGGCCTATGTTTGATTGAATAGGCTTGGTTGAAGCCATGTTAAGAAAAGGTAGTAAGGCCTTTAGAGATAACTCAGTTGGGCTGGAAATCCTCAGGCAGTTTAGAAAGAATTAGAAGAAGGGGAGAGCCCCTAACTCTTTTCTTGTTATGTGTTATGTTCCCTCTGGAATGAGAAAGATGATTTACTAATAGAATTAAATCTTTTGACACCAGAGTGATGAGGATTGTATTACTGCAGAAACAGTTGAGAACTGTCGGTATTTCATTCATGAAAACATTAAGGACAATGTGATGACGTGCATACATATATGCTAGGACATGTCTGAATTTTTTTTATTAATTTAAATTCTATGGTACTTTCATTTTTAATTTACATGAGGACTAATGTGTTTATGATGTATGTCATGTGTAGAAAGAAATAGATTGGAACTATTGAGAAAGACAATTGCCAATAACGAACAACCTCAATCAGAGGATGACTATGAGAAGGTTGTTGTTGAAATATTGTTGAAGGGACTTTAAATGTCCCCATGGAGCACCACTGATGGGATAATATTAGAAGGGGTACTAACAACAAAAACATGTATAAAAATGTTCATGCCTATGTGGCACAAGGTATGAAGGGATTGGGTAGGAATCCCTTCTGAAATGTTTTATGGTCTTAATGTTATGTATGGAATGTTGAAAGGTAGTGTATGCCTTGGATACCCAAGTAGGGTATGATTTAGGAAGGAGAACCTGAATGATGGAGGTGTGAACCTATGGTAGTAAAGACTAATTGTAATCCTCGAAAGAATTCATGAACTAATATGTCATGAATACATGGACCAATCAAGGTATGATTGTAAAAAAAAGTTCTCATAGATAACATTCTACATGAAATGCATTGAGGGAATGCATGTTGCATAAGATGGAAGAAAATGGATTTTTCAGTAAGAAACGAGGACCTTCCAATGTTTTTCTTACATTATGTAAGAGCTGAAGGAAAACTAATCTAGGTGGCCATGAGTGTTAGCACCCTGGTTATTAATGGTGGAAAAAGGCTTAAAGGAATTCATGTAAAATTTTTGAGTTTCATGTGTACTAATTTGGGAATCGTGGTCATCCTGTAGCCGGAAGTATAGTCTTACTGCAACAATGAATGAGAATGAATAAACCATATGGTGAAAATCTTGGCTAATCTCCAACATACCATGACAAAGTACTTGTCGTAAAGTGTGGGAAACTTAAAATCAATGGAAAGGTGCATTGGATATGAATGTGGCCATGAATGTTGGCACATTCATTAAGGTCGATTGATATCTGAATTACATTCTTAAAAATTTGGTAGGCTAAAATGATACATAGGTAAGGGATGAGGTATCCTTTTGTTGTGTATCCTTTAATAGATGAAAATGAGTTGGACTATTAGAATGCTTGATTTTGAAAAGGTAATGTGCATGAAAACTAACAATTTGTTTGGTTGAGGAATGTTGAAATTGCAGAAGGAAATGGGTCTTGGATATGGAAATATTGTAAGCCCATAAGGAAGACCAATTTCCTACTGAGCCAAATTGCAAGGAATTGTATTTCCTAATTGAGAAAGTGAATTTGATTGTTAGTATGAACAATTCTGAAATTATTCGTGATGACGTTATAAAGGTGCAATAAAATGTATGTGCATGGAAACTAACAATTTGTTTGGCTGATTGAAGTTGAAAGTGCAGGAAGCAAAGGAGTCTTGAATATGGCATCATTGTAAGCCATAAGGAAGACCAATTTCTTATTGAGACAAACCTCTATGGGAAGGAAGGTCCCATAATTATGAATCTATTTATTGTACAAAACAAATATGGAAACAAAATGTGGAATTTGGATATCTGTGGGTCACAGATTTATAAGAAAATTTTGAATTTAAAATTTATGGTGATGTCTCATGAATTTTTATATGCTTGTGATGCGGGTGAGAAAGAGTATAATCCGATCACATGAAATAGAGACTAACTTGGGAGAAGGAGAGTAACCTTCATCCCTATCTATTATTGAGTTGAGAGAAGGAGAGTAACCTTCATCCCTAACTTTAGCTGAGTCGGAAAGTTGTCAAGCTATAAAAGCATGAAAAATGGCTACTATTGAGCCATGAGAACCCTGTGGTAAACCATGATCACCTAGAATATGTTGTGTTGAGGTAACAAAATCTAGAGGGATGCCTTGAGAGAGAAATTATGAGAGACGCCTCGACTGTAAGAATCGATAAAGTCTCTTGAATTCTTTATGTGTGAGAAAACCTGGCACGGAAAGATGGATCACCCGAGGGACTATATAGAAGAGAAGGGGATCCCTTAGCTTGGGCCTGGAGGGTGAGTGATCACAAGGAAGAGGATACCTTAATAGTTCTTGTAAACTATTGATTGGGATCATGCACACGATGGGTAGTTATTCCTGTGCGAGAAAACCTTGGCAAGGCAAGATGGATCACCCGAAGGACTGTATAGCAGAGAAGGGGATGCATGAGCCTGGGCCTGGAGGGTGAGTGACCACAAGGAATATAAGACATTAATATTTATTGGTATCATGCAACCAATGGATATGTCAAGGAAAAACAATGAGCCTGGATAACAAAACAACCATGTGGATACAAATCCACAAACTGCGTAGATAATTATTGTGGTAAGATTATAAAATTTTCATAGGAATTTTTATGCGATGTTTTCACATAAGACTATGATTAACATGCTTGTTGTACAACAATGATAGAAAGCAGGTGACCAAGATTAAGGGTCTGAAAAAGGACCCGACCAAGGAAGAAGGATCAAGATTTCTGAAAAAAACTGAATGAAATAGGCATGACAGATTTTTTTGAGAAAGAACGTCGAGGACGGTGTTCCTTTAAAGGGGAGGGAATTGTAACACCCTGTTTCCCCCAACATGCAATTACTATTAAACTAAGGCATTGTAATTCCCCCTGATTACCATGCTAAGGCATGCAGACAATGTAAATGTATTAGTCTTAAACTACACATAACTGGCTATTAGGGGTGAATCCTTGAACTACAAGCCATGATATCTATAGAGGAAAGAAATCAGTTAATGAAGAAAGGACCGGTGGTTGAATCATCAACCACCCCCATGAATGGAAACATGGTCTAGCTATAGGATGTCAACTTGAAGTACCACAAGGACCTGCAGACCCGAGCTTCCTTCTGACAAAAGGAACAAGACAGATCGGAAAACTTTCAAGAGGAGGGAATGTAAGATACATATGGAGACACGTGAGGAGAACACAAGATCATAAGAGAGATGTGCGAACCCAAAATATGTGTTGGGAACATGGCCTGAAGAAACTGAACACCAGCTTGATGTTGAGGAAGCATTTGATAAATGTCGCAGGGTCGTTGTGACAGAGAGATATTCTCTAAGAGATGGCTTAAATTACCTAGTGATATCATGGATTTGCACGGGGGTGGCCAGAGTGCTAAGAATGAATGCCTCTAAACCTATGTTTGGGTGGAAAGGTGCACACCGACAGTCAGTTGGTTGGATGCAACTTGTAATAGATAACTATTCTCATACTCTGTGAAATTAAGCTGTAATTATGTAATGAAATGGGGTATACTGTGAAGGAAAAAGGAACGTGTATGTTTTCTTAATGGTTATATTGTATCTCTCTATTCCTATTTAAATTGTGTATTTAAGAAAGTATGGAATGGGCATGTTCTGTATTTGTAAATTCTTGCACCCTGTGGTGACTTAAACCAGATCCATGAACTATGAGTTCATCGACCTTAGGCACAGTTTCACGTACACATGTCAACACTACTAGTTGTTCTAATTCCCTTGGAGGAGGGAGTCTATTAAATCTCATGAGAGATACTGCACGTATGCACAGGTTTACTAGGAGGCAGGCAGAGACTGAGAACCACTTAAGTTCTAGAGTTGATGAATGAGCATAAGGGGTGCACAGAAGGATTCTTCCAAGATTTAAGTTCAAGAGAAAGAGAGTAAATCTCTTAATCCCTTCAGAGCTAACAAAGATTAGGAAGAGTAGACAGGATAAAGTATCGAATCGGAAGGTTCCCTTGTTTTGAAGACGAACGGATGAAATATGTTAGGAAGAAGCCACATTCTTTTGTGATGGTTTCATATGGGAAAGCGTGTGCGAGTTAACCCTTGGAGTCATTCAGACTTCACGAGTTTGGTGAAATGAGAGAGTTCGTCGTAAGGGACGTAGAATCCCTGAAGTCCTCAAGTCCCAAAGTTAACTCTAAACCTTAGATCTAAGGATGCCCGAGAACTGTCCCGACCGTTAGATCTAGGAGGTAGATGATAGTCAAGCTACCAGAACTACCCATGAATTAAGAATCTGAAAGAAGATATGGATGCGAGATGCTTAACGGGAGGAGAGGTCATCCCGATCATTAGATCGACTCAAATACTCACTGGAGTAACTGAATAAAACAATAGCCATTCGATTTAATCAATGACTGGGAATAATTGCAGAGTGCGAAGGTGAATTTAGAAGACCTGCTAGTTCACGGGCCACAATCAACCCACATCGTTGATCTCATTGGGGATGGAAGATCAACGACTAGGATCAGACTAGAGTCATTTGATCACTTTCCAAATTTTGGAGGTTGATCTCTCTGATAAAGAGAAAGCATGTTGGGGCCCCGCAATCATTATGAATCATAGATCGGTGGACACCTCCGTATTGGTTGAACCATGACCTTCAGGCCTTGAACAATTGTGAGAGGGATGGTTGTGAGCCCCTTAGGAAATCAGTGGAGTGATGGAATCCTTCAGTATCATCAATCTGAGAGAATGGAAAAGCTCAGAGGAGATACCATTTTCAAGAGAAAAGGTGAGACCCAAGATAGCCGAGCTCACAGGAAGAATGAGGGATGATGCCTTGAACATCTACAAAACTCTTCCAAGTTGGGATAATCCTGGACCTTTGATCAACATCCAGGGAAGTAGAGGAGAAGCACTGAGAAGGGAACAAATCCTAACCATTGGATCTGAGTGCAAGGGGATGATAGTCATCCGATCTAAGGTAAAGTGCATAATTTTTAACCTTTGTGTGCATAGTAGGGTTGACTAGCCAAAGTCCCAAAGCGAAGTGGGGTCCTTCATCGCAAAGAGGGATAGGTGGTGTGTTGGAAAACTAAGAGGGGGGGGTGAATCAGTTGTTTACCGAGCTTGAACAATTATAATTATTTTTAATTCTTTACAAAGAACTCAATGACAATCACAATGATGCAGGGCAATAAGAAATAGCATATTCAGCATCAGTCACACATATGAGATACACAGAGACATATTTTCTTGAGGAAACCCATACAGGGTAAAAACCTCTTCTTCTTTATATGATAAGTAATTTTTACATTATTTACATTATCATACTTATGAGAACCTACTCATCGTGAGGCTACAACCTCTGTTTTTGCAAGATGCAACTTGCTAAGAGCATCAACTCTATGTTTTCTCTAACACCAACTAGAAGGAAGCACCAACTCCCTGGTTTCTCTAGCACCAACTCCTTGGTTTCTCTAGCATTGACTAGAAGGAAGCACCAACTCCCTATGTTCAAGCACCCACTTGAACTGCTGAGGACACCAGTCCTCCCTAGCACCTCCCAACCACCCTGAAATCTAAATTCTTTTTTACTAAAACTTATTACAACGATATAAAGTTCTTCAATGGCTTACCGTCCTTTTCGTTGTTCTATTACACTGCTCTTCTCTGTGTGCATCAGTGTCTTCTACACACCCCTTTCACTTTTTGTTCTTTTTCATTTTATGCTCTCTGCGCCATGTCCCTTCAATGCACCATTCCTCTTCTATGCATTTCTGCTACTATGATCTGCCTCCTTGCTCACACCTGAATCATGCTTGATAACAAAAACCAACTCATCACTTTTCTGTACCATGTCCTTATAGCTTCTGTGCACCTTGTGCATTCCCTCTACACCATGCCTCAGCCTACTCAGACCGCGTTAATCTCTTCCACATTTCAAGTGCTTTGTCTGATCATCATGGTAACCCTTCAGCTTTTCTGGCAGTTTTCCCACGCGTTCAGCATCACTAGATGTCATGCTAAGATTCCTCAGCCTCTCTAGCAGTCGAGACTCTTCATCTTCTCTGGCATAGTTGAGCTTATACTTTCTTCTTTAGTTACAGACTTCAATCCTCTTCCATCTATCAATCGCCTGTATCAATAGTCCTCATTCCACTAGAATATGCCTTGAGACTCTTCATCTCCTCTGGCGATCACACTGAGTCCTCTTCAAGTCCTCTGGCTGAGACCATCATTTGTCTCTAGCTGTTACACCGAGAAGCGCAACAGTAGACCTGCGATCTTATTCAACTTCACCTGCACCATTGGATTGAATTCAAAGAATCTTGCGTTTATTTTTCCATTTCACA
The DNA here is from genome assembly GCA_009831015.1 of Picea engelmannii. Lineage (NCBI taxonomy): Eukaryota > Viridiplantae > Streptophyta > Pinopsida > Pinales > Pinaceae > Picea > Picea engelmannii. The sequence continues at coordinate 630,804 of ML781599.1, read as the reverse complement.
CTTCGGCATTTCGGGATCCCCATGGTAAATATTTCATTACTCTCCATGTCTCGATCCCCGAAACTCCAAAATGGAGCTTGTCCGAACTAGATCCTTCCTTCATATTTCGTCGATGTGACCAATGGATACGACCATAGGTTGAGCCAAAACATGTTTCGCATCTCAGAATTTTGGGATTTCGGAATTCCTATAATAGAGTTTCTTGACACTCCATGTCCCGATATCCGAAGCTCCAAAATGGAATCAGATCAACGGTCCACATTCTAGATGATTCGATGGTCGAGATCTCTTCACGGTTTCTCATATCGCAATTTCAAGGTTCTCAACTTTTGGAATCCTATGGTAGGATTTCTTGACATCTCCATCTCCCAATTTCTGAAACTCTGAAAGGGAGTCGGATCAACAGTCCACACTCTAGATGATTTGACGGTCCAGATCTCTTCACGATTTCGGGGTTCGCGACTTCGAGACTCCTATAGTAGGAGTTCTGGACATCTCCATCTCCTAATTTTTGAAACTCCAAGGTGATCGGGCGACTCACATAACCCCCTGAGATGGACAGTTGATGAGATTTCGACGTTTCTCATTTCGCGATTTCGAGACTCCTGTTGTAAATAACCTTGACATTTCCATCTCCCGATATCCGAAATCTCGATAGCCAAAACTCTAAAATGGAGTTTTACCAATCGTATCGGCGTTTCACATTTCACGATTTCGGGACACCTATTGTAAAGAACCTTGACATTTCCATCTCCCAACATCCGAAATCTCGATAGCCAAAAATCCGAAATGGAGTTTGACCAATACTTCGATCTTGTTATTCGATCATTGTTTTGCTGCTAGTCTTCCTGAACTTATCAACTCTGTGTGAATTGTGTTGTTGGTCTTCCTAAAATTACTTTTTTTCCTGTTTTTCCATCGATGCCATCAATGACAGGGATAATCTAATTTTTCCATAGGAATAATCTGATCTTTCCATCAATGACAATAATACTCTGCCTGTTAAACATGCCAACCATCATACTCTGCCTTCTGTCTGAAAACATGCCAACAATCTCCCCCTTTGGCATTAATGGAAACCCCATGATGCAACTACACCACTGTAACATCTTGAAATCATCACACTTTCTTCCCCTTTGACATCAATGTCAAAGAAGAGACATGCTCCCCCTGAGCTGTTGCAGTAATTTTAGGAGGCATTAGATATTCAAACAATACAAAACTCCCCCTAACAATATGGACTCTTTTAGGTGTGAGATAAAATGACACCCAACTTCTGTCGGGGATATTCAAAAGGTGTCTTAGCTAGGGGTTTAGTAAAGATGTCTACAATTTGTTCTGTGGTTGGAATGTACTAGACCTGAACAACCTGATTAGTGACCCTCTCTCTCAGAAAATGGTATTTTATGGGAATATGCTTGGTCTTGGAGTGGAATACATGATTCTTAGACACACTGATGGCACTAGTGTTATCACAATTAATTGGGATCGATGCAGCATATTTTACCTCCAAGTCTGCAAGTGTCTGAATCATCCATAATACCTGAGTGCAAAAGGTAGCAACAACAATATACTCCGCCTCTATGGTTGATAAAGAAATGGAACCTTTCTTTTTACTAAGCCATGCTACTAATGAGTCACCTAGGAAGAATGCTCCTCCACTGGTGTTTTTTCTCTCATCAACACAGTTTTCCCAATCTTCATCTGAATAAGCAGTTAACTGAAAATTCTGATTTCTGGGATACCACAGACCATAAGTCATTGTTTCTTTCAAATACCTGAATATTCTTTTGACAGCTATTAAGTGACTCTGTTTAGGTGCAGACTGATATCTTCCAACCATTCCTACAACATGCATTATGTCTGGGCAAGATGTTGTGATGTACAACAGGCTGCCTATCATTGACCTATATGAATGTTGATCAACATCAGGTGAGTCATCATCCTTACTTAATTTGCAACTAGTAACCATAGGTGTGCCCACAGGTTTAGAATCTTCCATTTGAAACCTCTTCAACATTTCTCTTAGACATTTTTCTTGAGAAATGAACATCCCTTCAGACCTTTGAGTAATTTGCAGACCAAGAAAAAATTATAGTTCTCCTATCATGGACATTTCAAGCTCAGATTCCATGGCAGAAGAAAACCATTGTACCAATGGATCCTTATTACATACGAAGATGATGTCATCCACATAGACCAATACGATGAGCAAATTATTATACTCTATTTTAATATACATATTGTTGTCAATTGTTCCTCTCTTGAAACCTTTGTCTCTAAGATACGTATCCAGTTTGTGATACCAGGCTCAAGGGGATTGTTTTAACCCATATAAATATTTCTTCATCTTGCATACTAAGTCAGGGTTATCAGCCAGTTTGAAACCCTATGGTTGTTCCATATATACTTCTTCACTTAAATCTCCATTTAGAAAAGATGAGTTGACATCCATTTGATATACTTTAAACCTTTTATGACAAGCATAGGCAAGAAACATTCTAATAGCTTCTAATCTTTCTACGGGCGCAAATGTTTCATCATAATCTAGTCCTTCTATTTGAGCATATCCTTTACAGACTAACCTTGCTTTGTTCTTGACAACTTGTAATTGCTCATTCAACTTATTCTTAAAGATCCATCTGGAGCCAATGACGTTTTTACCTTCAGGTCTATGAACCATCTCCCATGTATTGTTTTTCTCAATATGATCAAGTTCATCATTCATTTCTTTAACCCAGTGATCATATTTTCTCACTTCATTGAAATTCTTAGGTTCCATCATGGATATGAGAGGTATATGAGATTGTTCGTTGGTTTTGATTAGCTTTCTCTTGGTTTGTACACCTTTGTCTTTTTCTCCAATTATCTGACTTGCAGGATGATTCTGGAGGAGGAATTTGAAGTTGATTGTTGATTTGAATCTGTCTGAGTGTCTGAGTCTTGATCTGATTCAGAGTCTTCGTTTTCTGATTCTTGGACCTGTTCATCTTTAGCTTCAGCTGTGTCTTCTGTAGAAGACTCATTTCTGTACATCTCTCTTGTTGGGATTCCTTCATCAACTTTTACATCAATACAGTCAACCATTTTATGCAGCCTCTTATTATAGCATATGTATCCTTTAAATTTTGTAGCATACCCCAAGAAGATACCTTCATAATCCCTGTCATCATATTTGCCAAGGTTTTCATCATTATTCTTCATGTAGCATTTACTCCCAAAGACTTTGAAGTGTTTAATTGAAGTAGGTCTTCCAAACCACAATTCATAAGGTGTCTTGTCACTTTGTGGTCTAAGGTGGGATTTGTTAAGAACATGGACTGCTGTGTGTATTGCTTCTACCCAGTAGGTTTGACCAATGTTCTTCTCATTCATCATTGACCTGGCCATTTCCTGCATTGTTCTGTTTTACCTCTCAACTACTCCATTTTGTTGTGGAATTCTTGGGATTGTGTATTCTCTCTTGATCCCATGCTCACCGCAAAATTCCTTGAAGTATCTTGACATAAAATCTCCTCCCCAATCTGTTCTTACTTCCTTTAACCTCTTCCATGTTTGAGTCTCAGTTAAAGCCTTAAATATTTTAAACTTCTCAAATTCTTTAGCTTTTTCTTTGAGAAAGGCAACCCAAGTAAGTTTGGAGTAATCATCGATAATCAACATGAAGTAATTTTCTTTCCCTGTGCCTTCCTATCTTGATGTTCCACATAAATCCATATGAACTAGTTGGAGTGGTTTTTCTGTTGAAGTAAAACTCTCGGACTTAAACTGTGTCCTGTTTTTCTTCCCTACTTGGCAGGGTTTACACATTGAATCTTGGGGCTTTGATATCCTCAGAAGATCTTTTACTACCTTGAGTTTTTTGAGTTTGATTAAGTGGTCTAATTTTAGATGTCCAAGTCTCCTATGCCATAAACAACTTTCATCATGTCTACTTAGATGATATTCTTCTCTATTTTCTTTCATCACATATACATTATTTTCTGTCCTTATGCCTTTGGCCACCACTTGTCCTAAGGTTATAGATTTTGTCTTGCAGTCCTTGGACGTGAACACCCCTTCACATCCTCTATCACACATATAACTTACACTAAGCAGATTATGTTTCAGCCCATATACAAATAGAACATCTTGGGCTTTTCCTTTTCCATTACTTAAGCTCACCATCCCTTTTCCCTTTATTTTTCCTAGAGCATCATTTCCAAAGGTTACGTTTCCTGATTTGCTTTCACTTAGAGATAGAAACTTGCCTTTGTATCTCGTCATGTGTTTGGAGCATCCACTGTCTATATACCAAGGGTTCATTTTTCTTTGAGCAGACGACACTAATCCACACTTGTCACTTTCCTTCTTCTTCCAAAACTTGACATTTTCAGCAGGGGATTTCGAATCTAGTTCATATTCCCTTAAACGACAGTCAATAGATTTGTGTCCATAGTTATGACAGATGTAGCATTCAATCTCATTGTTCAATAGGTCAAACTTATTGGTGCAACATTGTCTACTCATTGAGTGTTGATTATTTCTTGACCTCTTTAGTTGCATGTCCCTGGACTTAATTTGGCAATTGGCAATCTGTGAAGGTTTGTTACTTGGCTGCATCATTCTTTGTTGTGGCAAGTATTTATTCCTTTGAAATCTTAATTACTCATGTATAAGTCTTAAGGAGCAATTTACAGCTTTGTGACCAAAGTTAGAACAGTAGAAACAATAGCAATAGAAAAATTCTTTGTACCTAGAAAATGGTTGTCTTCTTTGAACAAATCAATTTCTTCCTTGTTGATGATGTCTTTTAGCAGAGAGTGCATTGTTTCTTTGTTCTACAGATTCATTCCTGGAACATTTTTATTTACTCGTCCTGGGCAGCTGATTGTCTTCCTTTGTTTCTGCAGGTTTGCTATTGTCATTGGTTGTACTTTTGACAAACTTGATGGGTTCTTCATTTCCTGGCTTGCCACTGCTTGATCCCTCTTCCTAACCCAAGCCAGTTTTCAGCTTTGGATTCCTTTGTTGATTCAGAATGGTGGCTAATCCTTCTAAGGATTTGATACTTGACAAACTCTGATTATACAAGGCTTGAAACTTCTCCATTTCTTTCCTCATTTTCACTACTTCTTGTTCTAATTCTTTACATCTTGCCTTCTTTTCTGATAGTTGTTGTTTCAGAATCTCTTCAATTTTCTTTGCCTCCTCCAATTCTACTTTTAGTAGGACAAGGTATTCATTAGGTTCTTTACTGTCTTTCTCGAACTGAATCAACAATTGTCTTTTTTTTCTGTTCTTGATTCTTAGTCTGTCAATCTCTTCCAGTGCGCTGATCAGTTCTCCTTCCATGTCAACCACAGCTTCTTCTTCATTAACATCACTCCCTGTGTTGTTATTTTCATAGTCCTCTTTGGCCATAAGTATGAAGTCATTTAGTTTATCTTCAATAGATGAATCATTTTCTTCATCATCTGAAGGATCATCATCATTGTTTACGCAAAGACTTTTCTTCTTAAAGTTATTCTCTTTAAAGAAATTTCTGTGTTTGTATTTTTCCTCATCATCACAAGTTTGATCCTTTCCTTTGTGGGGACATTTGTTTGCAAAATGACCTATCCTACCATAGTTGAATCATTTGAAAGGCAGTTTACCTTTTTATTTTCCTAATCCCTTCTTCAGTCTCTTCACAAATTTTTCTTAAATTTCATCGAGCTCAGAATCCTCAATCTTGTCTGCCTTAAATGATGCTTCTCTAGAGGTGGGTTTATCTTTAACTATTCTCATTTCATATGCAGTCAATGTTCCTAGAAGTTGATCAAACTCCAAGGTTTTTAGATCATTAAGTTCTTCTATAGCAGAGACCTTCGGGTTGAACCTATCTGGGAGAGATCTCAAGATTTTTTGAACTAAATAAGGTTCCTCAATTGTTTCACCAAGTGCCTTCATTGCATTTACCATTTCTTCTACTCTCAGAAAATATTTTCCAACAGTTTCATATTCCTTCATATCCATTTGTTCAAACTATATTTTGTAGGTTTGAAGCTTGGCATCCTTTACCTTTTCATTACCTTCATAACTGCTAATGAGTTTGTCCCACATTTCTTTGTCAGTTCCTAGGTGCATAACTTTCACGAATTCTAATTTTGCAAGCCCACTCAATATAGCACTCATAGCCTTAGCATTGAAGCTAAATTCTAGATTGTCATCCTTATTAGCTAGCACAACTAGCTTTACATAACCAGTGTCTACCACATGCCAGACATCTGCACCTAAAGCCATTATATAGGTTCTCATTCTAACTTTCCAGAAGGCAAAGTTTGTTCCATTGAACAGTGGGGCCTTATTGGTTGAATTTCCTTCATGGATTGACATGTTTAAGCTATAGGATCTACTTTTAGATAAAAGGGGTCAGCTCTAATACCAATTGTTGGAAAACTGAGAGGGGGGGATGAATCAGTTGTTTACTGATCTTGAACAATTATACTTATTTTTAATTCTTTACAAAGCACTCAATGGCAATCACAATGATGCAGGGCAATAAGCAATATCATATTCAACATCAGTCACACATATGAGATATGCAGAGACATATTTTCTTGAGGAAACCCATAGAGGGTAAAAACCTCTTCTTCTTTATATGATAAGTAATTTTTACATTCTTTACATTATCATACATATGAGCACCTACTCATCATGAGGCTACAACCTCTATTTTTCCAAGCTAGAACTTGCTAAGAGCACCAACTCTTTGTTTTCTCTAGCACCAACTAGAAGGAAGCACCAACTCCATGGTTTCTCTAGCACCAACTAGAAGGAAGCACGAACTCCCTGGTTTCTCTAGCACCGACTAGAAGGAAGCACCGACTCCCTATGTTCAAGCACACACTTGAACTGTTGAGGAAACCAGTCCTCCCTAGCACTTCCCAACCACCCTGAAATCTAAATTCTTTTTTACTAAAACTTATTACAATGATATAAAGTTCTTCAATGGATTATCGGCCTTGTCGTTGTTCTGTTACACTCCTCTTCTCTGTCTGCATCAGTGTCTTCTACACATCCCTTTCACTTTCTGTTATTCTACATTTTATGTTCTCTACACCATGTCCCTTCAATGCACCATTCCCCTTCTATGCATTTCTGCTACTGCACTCTGCCTCCTTGCTCACACCTTAATCATGCTTGACAACAACAACCAACTCATCACTTTTTGTATCGTGTCCTTATAGCTTTTGTTCACCTTGTGCATGCCCTGTACACCATGCCTCAACCTACTCACACCGTGTTAATCTCTTCCACATCTCAAGTGCTCTGTCTGATCATCATGGTAACCCTTCAGCTTCTCTGGCGGTTTTCCCACACGTTCAACATCACTGGATGTGATGTTGAGATTCCTCAGCCTCTCTAGCAGTGGAGACTCTTCATCTTCTCTGGCATAGTCGTTCTTATAATTTTTGCTGCCGTTACAGACTTCAATCCTCTTCCATCTATCAATCGCCTGTATCAATATTCCTCATTCCATTGGAAGATGCCTTGAGACTCTTCATCTCCTCTAGCGATCACACTGAGTCCTCTTCGATTCCTTTGGCCGAGACCATCATTTGTTTCTAGCTGTTACATTGAGAAGTGCGACAATATCCCTGCAATATTATTCAAATTAACCTACACCGTTGGATTGAATTCAAAGAATCTTGCGTTTATTTTTCCATTTTGCTCTCCATTTCATTACTCTCCATGTCCCGATCCCCAAAACTCTGAAATGGAGCTTGTATGAACTAGCTCCTTCCTTCATATTCTGTCGATGTGACCAATGGCTATGACCACAGGTTGAGCCCAAACGTGTTTCGAATTTCGGCATTTCTGGATTTCGGCATTCCTATGGTAGAGTTTCTTGATGCTCCATGTCCCGATATCTGAAGCTCCAAAATGGAGTCGGATCAATGGTCCACACTCTAGATGATTCGACGGTCCAGATCTCTTCACGATTTCACATATCACGATTTCGGGGTTCTCGACTTCAGGACTCCTATGGTAGGAGTTATTTACATCTCCATCTCCCGATTTTCAAAACTCCAAAAGGGAGTCGGATCAACAATCCACACTCTAGATGATTCGACAGTCCAGATCTCTTCGCGATTTCGCATATCGTGATTTCGGGGTTCGCGACTTCGGGACTCCTATAGTAGGAGTTCTTGACATATCCATCTCCCGATTTCTGAAACTCCAAAGTGATCGGATGGCTCACATAACCCCCTGAGATGGACGGTTGACGCGATTTTGGCGTTTCGCATTTCGCGATTTCAGGAATCTTGTTGTAAAGAACCTTGACATTTCCATCTACCGATATCCAAAATCCCGATAGCCAAAACTCCGAAATGGAGTTTGACCAATCATATCGGCGTTTCACATTTTGCGATTTCAAGACTCCTGTTGTAAAGAACCTTGACATTTCCATCTCCCGATATCCGAAATTTCGATAGCCAAAACTCCAAAATGGAGTTTGACCAATACTTCGATCTTGTCATTCGATCAATGTTGCACTGTTGGTCTTCCTGAACTTATCAACTCTGTGTGAGTTGTTCTACTGGTCTTCCTGAAATTACTTTTGTTCCTATTTTTCCATTGATGCCATCAATGACAGGAATAATCTGATCTAGCCATAGGAATAATCTGATCTTTCCATCAATGACAAGAATACTCTGACTGTTAAACATGCCAACCATCATACTCTGGCTTCTGTCTGAAAACATGCCAACATGGTGCAATATCCACAACCCCCTGAGAGATATCTTGTCGTCAACAAGATTTTGAAATAGCCAAAGTAAATCTTGATCGTTGGTCGACAGGGGAGGTATGTGTCAATAGATCCGAGGCTCTAGGAAGAATTACTTCGAAGGTTTCAGTTGAGAGTTGAAACTCCTGAAACCCAAAGTCCTGAGTGAAAATGGATCGTCAGATCCATAGAGACGCGTGGTGACAGATCATGAGATTCAAGAGGGAGAGAAGGTTGAGAGTTGAGATTTCCAAACCCCAGAAATCCGAAGTGAATTTCAGTCATCCGATTAAGAGGGACACGTGATATAAATCTGCACACTTTGAAGGAAGGATAAGGTTGAGGTTTGAGAACTTCAAAGACCTGAAGTAAACATCAACCATCATATTTAGAGGATAGGTGGCGTAAGTCTATGAACTTTGGGAAAATACCCTAAGTAGGTCCTATCCATTGATCACCAAGAGGGGTATTTGTTGATATATCTAAATGTCCAGGAGAATGCACTTCAGAAGAAACGAGAGCATAGAATCTTGAAACTTATGAAGCCTGAAGAGACGAAAGTCCAAAGTGGATCCTCTCCTTTGGCTGACATGAGACACGTGTCAATATATTAGATATTTCGAGAAAAAAACTTCAAGAGTTCCAGTGGGGAGTTGAAACTCCCAAAGCCCAAAAATCCGAATAACCGAGGAGAATATGGACTGTTAGATCCAGACAGTACGTGGAGAAATATCGTGAAATCCTGGTAAAAGTACTCTGGGAGAAAATGAAGAAGTAAAGTTTGAAATTTATGAACCCTGAATAGTAGAAGTAGATGGGAGCCATCAATCTGGGAGAGGACACATGTCATCATATGGTGAACTCCAGATAAAACACTCCAAGAGAAGTAGAGCATGGAGAAATTGGGATTTGAAATCGTCGAAGGCTGAAGTCCTGAAGTGGATGACAACTGTTGATTTGGAGAGGAAAGGTGTTAGAAGATCTGAAACTCCAGAAGGATTCACTCCATAGATTTGTGTTTGTGGAGAGCGGATATAGACCGTTTATCAGAGTAGATGTGTGGTGTCCAATATACAACTCCGGGTATGAAGCACTCCAGGAGAAAGGGGTGAATGAAGGAACAAGAAATCCTGAAGTCCAAAGATCCAGAGCTCATCAGAACCGTTCGTTTGTTGAGGGAATGTGTTAGCAGATCTTCCACTCCAGAAGATAGCTACTGACGGAGATAGTGAAAGTTGAGAGTTGAAACTCCCAAAACCCAAATAATGAAATAAATCACAGCCATTGATATTTAAATCTTAGATCTCATCTGTATATTCGGAAAGGATAGATATGATCCATCAATTCATAAGCACCATCAAGGTCAAGATATCAATGGTCCCATCGCATTGCAGGGACCGAAGGTGCATGAACTTTAAAAAGTTGAGGGCGAGCCGTAATCCAAACCATGGTTTTGGAGAAAGGACACGTGGAGGCTCAAGGTGAATCGTGGGGTGAAAAGTACTTTGGTTTCAAACCACCCTTAGTCACCCCTGCAATCACGTGGTTACATAAGGCCATCACCCAAGGTCATATTAAGGAAGGGGATTATTAGAAAAGGATATAGCACCTAGACTCTGAGATTTCATAGGTGCGAAGGGGAAGTTCGCGGGTACCATTAGACCTGTACCCTAAAGTCAAAGGGGTCTGTGTTTAATTACATAAAGAGACCATCAGGGTCTCAGAGAGTCATTTGGCTTCAAAAGCATAGATCCTTGACTAGGAGGTCGGACTGGTTCCCCGACTTTCCAAATTAGAAACCATGAGCAAAGAATCTGTCCTTTAGGAAAATTAATTTTTTTTTATGTACCGTCGTGGATGTGTTACAATCATCATGCGAACTCTTCATCTTCTCTGGCCATTATACAAGGTTCTTTGGTTTCTCTGGAAGTTATCCTGAGAATCTTTTGCTTCTTCGTCATTCGAAATTCTTCGTCTTCTCTGGAAGTTACAGCCAGTCATTTTTTGTCTTCTTTGGCTTCTAAGTCCCTTCCTTCATGTGATGTATGGAGGTGACCATATGCCTATTCAAAAGGCTCTTCACGTTCTTGGTCTAGCGAGCAATAACTCCCTATTTTATGATATGAACTTGGGAGATTAAATTCGCATGACCACGTGATTTCAGGCATGAGACCTCATCTCATTATCCCCCTATCACATGTGACCTCGGGCAACGTTTTTGCATAAGGGAACGATTGCGGGGGCATCCAACAATGGTTTGAGATTAACCATTGTTCTCCTCACAATCTACCTCCAGCTACCACGTTCCCCTTCTCCTATACCATGGTTTCAATTGCAGCCTGCCCTCAGAAAATTATCTTCTGAGCAACTTTTGATCTCACAATCAGGCATGACCGTTGATCTCGTGGTCTCTAACAGATTCCCTTGATCAACGACTCCGATCTATTGTCTTTTCTTGCCTTCATTCCTCTGTCCATGCGTGATCCTTAGTCTCATAGACCAAGTGATATGTGGCCCTCTAAACTAAAAGACGAGATCGATTTTTCCTTTCGCGCTTTGGGAGTCTCGATTCTCAAAATCCCCTTTCTCCTGGAGAATTTTACCTGGAGTCCACGATATAAAAATGCATGTTCTTCTCGAATCAACAGTCATAATCAATTTGGGTATTCAGGGTTCAGAAATATCAACTTTCAAACCTTGCAACCTTCTCTTCCTTTTCTTTTTCTCAGAGATGACAATCCACTGACATGTTTCCCTTTTAGATCAACAGTCGCGATCCCTTTGGGTATTCGGGGTTCAAAAATCTCAACTTTCGAAACTTTCAACCTTCTTTTTTATTTTTCCCAGAGTTGATAATCCACTGACACATGTCCCTTTCAGACCAATGGTCACGATCCTTTTGCGTATCTGAACTTCAAAATTCTCAAGTCTTTGTTGGAAATCCTTGAAGTGGGATTTCTCCAAAATCTCAGATCAACTGACATGTACTCCCCATGATCAACAGTCGATATTTGTCTTCGACAATTTTCACGTTCTCCCCATCCACAAAATTACGGAGTTGTGGATCTCGCACCACTTGTCCTCCTCAGTGATGGATAGCCCCAAACCACTTTGGGACTTTGGAACTTTGGGCAAGTGTTGGTGGTAAATATTTCAAAGTAAAACTCCTGGAGTGACTTCACTTACTTATGTCACTTGATGACATGTCATGAGCCTAGTAGCTGCCACATGTCACTCGGATTTGTAATTTTCATGTACCTAAAATGCCGAATCAACTTGACACTTATCATTTTCTGATTGTGCCATGTGTCCTTGCTGATGTAGTATTGCTAACGTGGATCCTCATTCACTTTGGGACTTTGACCTTCGGGACTTTGGGTATTTTGACTTTTAGAGTCACCATTTCTTATGAAGTGAGAATACCTGAACAGTAACTTCCTCGCAACTTTTAGACCTGAACTAAATATTGTTCATTTATCATGTTCTTACACTGACGGCTTGATCTTTCTGTGATGTTTCGTTTATAGCTTATCCTATTATTCCACTTTAAAATGATCTGACGACTGACGTTTACTCCGACTCTTTGGCTCTCTAGACTTCGGGGATTTCAGATCTCAAACTGAAAATATCGAAGTGATTTCTTCAGAGCGTAACCTCCTCACATATTTAGTGTAAGTTTTAAACCTGTGAAGTAAAGCAATGCATATAGATTCTTAAGAAAAACAAAATTTAATCAATGGCTCATTCACATAGTACACAAAGATTTATACTGGAAACCCTCAACCAGGAAAACCTTTCTTATATTCATTATATCAAATTTCACCATTCACTGTACAATATATATACAATGTTTTTAGGTATTCCATAGATACCAACACCCTAATCCCTTAATTTGGGATTAATTTACAAAACCGCTAAAAATATCAAAAACCGCCCAAAAACAAATTTCGGGCGCTGCCCCGAATGCTATGCGTAAACAAGGTGGGGGGGGGCATACCTAGTCCCCCCAAGGACCCCCCTAGGAAAGTGCCCAGTGCACATGGCACAAAAAAGCACTAGTACGAGGGATCATCAGACGCAGTTGTCCTATATGACGTGCCCACACTATTACACATTATTTTCGTCATCCCTATTGCCGTTAATGATGTAAACCTATATGTTGCCTTCAGAGGGGTCAGTGGCCTGATTTCCTGAAGAGAGAAGGGAGAAGAACTTTTCCTGAGAAAATAAGTTGCATTTTCCTGTGTAAAAACCTTATAAAAAAGGAAGTTTACAGGCTGCCTATGTATTAGGGTGTGAGAATGCCTGATTCTCGCAGGCTGCATCATATCTAGGGTGCGAACAGTTCGCAGGTTGCACTATAAGCAGGGTGCAAGAATGCTTACATGTGGGAAAAATGAGTGTTTTCTCGAATCTTCTAGAAGGAGAAACTTCCATGGTGAGGTGGCATCTAAATGGTTTGGATCTTACTCACTTTCATGATTTAGTGGGATCATCCTAACCTCCTCACCTTATCCTCTTCAACTTATAAAAGGAGAGGAGCTCTCATGGAGAAGGGGTTCTTAAGCTGGAGCTTAGCTTGGGTTCTTGAGCTAGTTAGCTTTGGTTGGCTTGGAATTATTATCTTGGTTGGAGTGGCTTTGAGATTTGCTTTGTCAAGATAGATTGTGAATATCATCAGATCTATGCTCTCGAAATTCTTGGAGTGAAAGTGTGTAGGGAACGAAGGACAGTTGGAAGGGACCTTACGACATCAAGGCCATGGTTGTAATCTCTCTTTCACATTTAATATGATACAGTAATATGATTCTTTCCTATAAAGCTTGTTGTGTTTTAGTGTATGATTCCTTGATCACATACATAGGTTTATATTGAGTTTATGCTATTGCTATCACTTTGGATGGTTTCATTCTTTTGCAAGATCATCATTGTATGAGTGTTGGAACGGAGCTAGGATGGTGATGGCAAGAGGAAGCGACATTTAAATGGTATGTCACCTATTTCTCTTTAGTTAGTAAATTCAATATTTAAAACTTAAGGAAAGCATCATGTTATGTCCTGTTTTGTTCTAGATCTAGGTGGATCTAGGGAGATCTATTAGTGTCTGCACCTACCGATTAGTCCGATAACACACACACACACATGCAAAGAATATAACACATACCCAACATTCTCCCACTTGTTGTTTTATTTTCATCCAGGGGTCCAGGGGATTATATAGTCAACAATCGAGGGCAACAATTCCCATTGTTACTCTACGCCAGGAGAAATTTTCTGTGCTCATAGACTTTGTCAATGAATCTGCAACATTCTTCAAAGTGTCAACCTTTTCCAGCAGCACCTTCTTTTCCTCAACCATGTCTCTCACAAAGTGATACTGAACATCAATATGCTTTGTATTCGAATGATACATTGGGTTCTTTGCTAGGAAGATTTCACTCTGACTGTCACAATCTAATATCACTTCTTGTTGTACCAACCCAATACCTGAACGCAATCTTTCTAACCATATTGATTCCTTGCTTGCATGAGTGGTTTCCATGTATTCAGCTTCTGTAGTTGAGAGTGCCACTACAACATGTTTTTTCTCATCCAACTGATTTCTCCTCCAAATAGGTTAAACACATACCCACTCGTACATCTTCTGCGATCCATATCTCCAGCCCAGTCTGCATAAAAAAATCTATGTATTTCCAACACTCTATCCAATCCTGGTCTTCCTTGGTAGCATAATCCATAACTGGTGGTGCCACGAAGATATCTGAAGACCCTCTTTACTGTTGTCCAATGCTCCTTCCCTCGTTTTGACATATACCTACTCAAAACTCTCACTGCATGTGCAACGTCCAGTCTAGTACAAACCATTGCATACATCGAACTGGTAATTGCACTGGTATACAGAACATGGGACATGTCCTCTTCTTCTTCCTGTGTCTTGGGACACTGATCTGTAGATAACTTTACACCTATGGGAATAGGAACCTTGATCGGTTTACTTCCATGCATATTAAACCTCTGCAATATCGTCTCAACATATTTTCTTTGATTCAACCAGAGTTTCCTATTTGCATGATCGCTTTTAATCTCTATTCCCATAATGAAGTTAGCAACACCGAGATCCTTCATGTCAAATTTGGAGGATAGATGTGATTTCACCTCCTTGATAACATCCATGTTATTTACTACCAACAACATGTCATCAACATACAACACTACATAAATGAAGCAATTACCAACCTGCTTGGAATATACACAGTGATCAACCCTGCTTCTTACAAATCCCAATCCAAGGATGTATGTGTCAAACTTTTGGTACCACATCCTAGGTGATTGCTTCAAACCATATAATGACTTCTTTATCTTACAGACCAACTCTTTCTTTCCCTTCACTGCAAAGCCTTCTGGCTGCTTCATGTAGATTTCTTCTTCCAGATCCCCATGTAGGAATGTTGTCTTCACATCCATTTGTTCCACTTCAAGATCAAAAGCAACATTAATATATAAAATAAATCTAATAGAAGTTAACTTAGCAACAAGAGAAAAAATATCACCAAAGTCAATTCCCTCTACTTGGGAATAACCTTTTGCTACTAACTAAGCTTTGTATTTCTCCACTTTACTTTGTGCATTAAACTTCTTCTTAAACAACCATTTTCTACCAACAGATTTTCTTCCAGCTGGAAACTCAACTATATCCCATGCCTCATTCTTATCCAAGGCATCCATTTCTTCAACCATGGTATTCTTCCAGAGTTTACTATCCTCTAAATTCGCTGCTTCCCTGACAGTTCTAGGATCATCATCAATAATAGGTAAAGAAAAATTTGAAAGGAAATCAGGTGGACTATACCTTTTTGGTTGCCTTTTATCTCTCATTGATCTCCCAATATTGGGGTATGATTTTCTTCTTCTTCTTCTTCTTCTTCTGCTTCCTCTTCTTCAGATGATTCATATTTTGCATCATCCAACTCAAGCTCTATTTTCTCAGGTTTGTCTTGCGTTGGTAGGAATTCCTATTTGGACACATATTTTACCTCTCTGAACACAACATCTCGACTGTAAACAATCTTATTGGTTTCTGGGTTCCAAAGTTTATAACCTTTCACACTATCTTTATAACCAATAAAGATACACTTTTCAGCCTTTTTATCTAGCTTACTCCTATTTTCCTTTGGAACATGTACATAAGTATCACAACCAAACACTCTAAGATGTTGAAGATAGGTTTTCTCTCCATACCATACTCCGTGTGGAGTTTTATCATCCAACGTTGATGAAGGCGATCAATTGACCAGGTAACATGTTGTACCCACTGCCTCTACCGAGAATTCTTGTCCTAACCCGACACCGCTGAGCATGCTCGTTTTTTCCATCAGTTTCCTATTCATTCTTTCTGCAACTCCATTCTACTGGGAAGTGTATGGAGTAGTCTTTTTCCTTGCTATACCACACTTCTTACAAAATTCTTCGAATTCATTTCCATAGAATTCTCCACCATTATCTATTCTCAATACCTTTATTTTCTTCTCTGTCTGATTTTCTACCAGAGCCTTAAAATCTTTAAAATTATCAAATACCTCAGATTTCTTTCTAAGAAAATAAATCCATGTGTTCCTTGAAAAATCATCTATGAATGAAACATAATACACAAATTTACCTAAGGATGGAATAGGAACAGGTCCAAACACGTCACTGTGTATCAACTCTAAGATCCCCTTTGCTCTTGTAGAGCCAGATGGGAATCTTACTCAATTATGTTTACCATATATGCAATGTTCACAAAAATAAAAATCCAGAGTGCAATTAGACATACCTTCAACCATACCTTTACCATGTAGTGTTTGAAGGCCCTTTTCTGCAATATGTCCCAGTCTTTGATGCCATAGCATGGTCTTATTTTCATGGACAATATTGGTCTTGTCTTCCTTATTTTTCTTCTCAAGGACAACATAACTATTACACCCATTAGTATAAGTTCTTCCCAACAACTTGTACAGAGTTCCACACCAAAGTCCCCTCATCAACACCATTGCTCCTCGTACCATCTTGCAAGTGTTATTTCCAAATACAGTAACCACTCCTGCATCATCCATCTTGCTTACAGATATTAGGCTCCTCGCTAGTTTTGGAATGTGCAGAACCCTAGGGAGAGTTCTAATCCTTCCATCTTTTAGCAACAACTTAACCCTTCCACATCCCAATATTTTTGTTGTTGAGTCATCTTCTAGGAATACATCAAATCCATCATATTTTTCATATTCAGAGAACAACTCCCTGTGAGGAGTCATATGGTATGGCGCACCTGAGTTGATCAACCATACATCATGGTCTGCATGTGTACTTGTAGATGCTAGGTAAACATCACCTCCTTCTTCAGTGGAGGTTTTCGCCTTTGTGGAAGAGGTACTATCAGATCCCTTTGGTTTTTCAAACTTCTTAGACTTGCAATATTTCTTATAATGCCATGTTTTACCACACTTCCAACATTTCCTCAAATATTTTCCTGGAGACTTAGATCTACTTGTATATTTAGATCTACATCTAGATTTAGATCTCCACCCCGAAGGCTTACCAGGGCTCCTGTCTTGGGTACGCCCTCTTACAAATAAAGCATCTGTGTTGTGACCATCCATGCTTTTTTTCCTCATCTCTTCAGATAACAAGGATGCAACTACATCCTCATACTTCAATGTAGACTGAGTGGTACTACCTATTGCTACAACCAGATTATCCCAAGAGTCTGGCAAAAAACATAACAAAGTAATACACTTATCTTCTTCTGCAATCATAATATTAACAGAGCCAAGTTGACTTACCAGAGTATTAAAGGCATTTAGATGTTCTTTCATAGAATCTCCATCTTCCATCCTAATATGATACAACTTATTTTGAAGAAACAACTTGTTTACCAGGGACTTTGATTGATACAAATTCCCCAACTTATCCCATAGTTCCTTGGTTGCAGATTCTCCCAAGACATTCAACAAAACCAAATCTACCAGGCAGAGTCGAATAGTACTCCTTTCTCTTCTATCCAACTTCTCCCAATCTTCCTTCGATATACCAGTAGGTGGTGTACTAGTAGTTTGTGTATTGGTAGGTTGTGTACCAGTAGCCTGTGTGCTAGTAGATGGTGTACTAGTAGGTTGTGTACTAGGATCCATATCGATCCATTATTCTTTGTATACAAGAAGGTCCTCCATCTTCATCTTCCATAGCTCATAGTTTTTACCGTTGAACTTATCTATCTTGATTCTATAAGAACTCACCATTCCTCTTTCTGTACTCAAATCACCACTATAAAATCTCCCACTAAACCCAGGTTTATCACAGACCCAAGATAAACTTGATCTATCGAGACCGAGCCAAACCCTCAACAACAAAGGCATCCCTCTAAATCCAAAAATGATCTTTGATACCACATGTAAGTTTTAAACCTGTGAAGTAAAGTAATTCATATAGATTCTTAAGAAAAACATAATTTAGTCAATGGCTCATTCACATAGTACACAGAGATTTATACCGGAAACCCTCAACCGGGAAAACCTTTCTTATATTCATTATATCGAATTTCACCATTCACTATAAAATATATATACAATGTTTTTAGGTATTCTGTAGATACCAAAACCCTAATGCCTTAATCCAGGATTAATTTACAAAACCGCTAAAAATAGCAAAAACTGCCCCAAAAAAAAAATTGGGCCGTTGCCCCGAACGCTGCGCGTAACCAAGGGGGGGCATACCTGCCCCCCCCCGGGACCACCCTAGGAAAGTGCCCGACGCACATGGCACAAACATCGCACTAGTACAAGGGATCGTCAAATTTAGTTGTCTTATCTGACGCACCCACACACACACATGCAAAGAATATAACACATACCCAACATTTAGAACCAAAATGAATGTTGTTCATTGATTAAGATATTAGATCAATGACTCTTTCTTATCCTTTCCTTCCACTTAAATCAATCTGACAGTTGACAAAAATTTAGATGATCGAATTATCAATCATTTTCCCCCACTTATCCTATCCTTCCATTAATTCAATCTGATGGTTGTTGGTCCTCTAGATCCGTGATCCAACGACCATTGTCACTCTTCCTCCTGAGCTTCTTATCTCTCTGACTTAGAAAGTTTTCTGAGTGTTCACAGGTCTCGACCTTTTCTTCTTCTGTGAGCCTGTCTCTTGAACCTCATCTGCACTTATGGAAACCACTATCTCTTCTAAGCTTTCTCATCTTATGTGCTCTCGAGGTTTGGTTCACTATTGTTCTTGCCATCAATGATAAGCACATTATTCCTGTAAACATGAAAAAAATATCCCCCTTTGGCATTGATGGAAACCCTGAAAGGCTGCACTATTTTTCTTAGACCTCCAACTGTAGCATACAAACAACACCATATTCTCCCCCTTTGACATCAATGTCAAATAAAACATAGAGTGACTTTGTGCTCCCCCTGATTAGATATACTAGGATCACTCTCCCCCTGATCAGATAGATTATTTTAACTTGATAACAGGGTCATTCCCAACTTGTGGCGTAGATGCTCAAACTGATCTTTTGCAAGCGGTTTAGTGAAGATATCAGCAATATGATATTTGGATGGAATATAATGAAAAGAAACAACACTGTTGGTTACATGTTCCCTCAAGAAGTGATAATTGATGGGTATATGATTGGTCTTGGGGTTAAATACAAGATTCTTTTACACACTAATGGCACTAGTATTATCACAATGAATTGGGATCGGTGAAGTATATTTTACCTCCAAGTCTGCAAGTGTATGAATCATCCATAATACTTGGGTACAACAAGTGGCAGCTGCAATTAATCATCTTCTGTAATCGATAATAAAATGGAACCTTGCTTCTTGCTCAACCACACTACAAGAGAATCTCCTAAGAAGAATGCACCTCCACTCGTGCTTTTCCTTTCATATACACAGTTAGCCCAATCAACATCTAAATAGACTGATAGTTTAAAATTATGATTCCTAGGATACCATAGGCCATAGTGCATTGTTCCTTTAAAGTATCTTAATATTCTTTTGACAGCTAACAAATGACTTTGTTTAGGTGCAGCCTAATACCTTCCTACCATTCAAATAGCATGCATTATGTCTAGATGGGATGTTGTGATCTACAATAGGCTTCCTATCATAGACCTATATGAACTCTGATCAACATTAGGTGAGTCATCATCCTTTCTTAACTTGCATCCAGTGACCATAGGTGTGCTCATAGGTGTAGAATATTCCATTTGAAACCTTTTCAACATTTCTCTTAGATATTTCTCCTGAGAAATAAATATTCCTTCAGAACTCTGAGTAATTTACAGACCAAGAAAAAATGATAGTTCCCCTATCATAGGCATTTCAAATTCAGACTGCATGGCATAAGCAAACCATTGTACCAATGAAGCATTATTTCTTCCGAAGATGATGTTATCTACATATACCAACACAATGAGAAAATCGTTACCCTCTGTTTTGATATATAGATTGTTGTCAATTGTTCTTCTCTTGAACCCTTTGTCTTGAATATACTTATCTAGTCTGTAATTGTAGATCCATGTCATATAACTATATAAAGTGTAGCCATGAGAAATACACAACAGAGCTACATCTCAAAATCAAAAAGATATATATGTAGAGTATCCATCTTCTAGAAGTGGATAAGGCCTAATGGTTGGAGAGGAGGTCTTCAAATCTTGAGCAACAACTTCAAAATCTTGAAAACTTGGGTAGGAGTGTAATATGAGTGTACGACTTCACTACCCAGAGGTATTTGATGGCTCGTCGATCATGGACTAGAGAATATTCATGATTAGACTGAAGGCTACATTGATTTTGAACAAATAATTGATTGGACTTTGATGATGGTCGGGCATGAGGGAAAGATAAAAAATACAAAGGGGCTGACTCAGGCTTAAAAAAACTTCCCTTGGATAATAGCATGACAAAAGATGAGACATAGACAACATGGCATTAACATAAGTTTACGAGGCAGGAGGCAACGCAAACTCTCCATATGTTTGGAAGAATAACCAAATGGAGGAGGACACAGCACAATGTAGCGGGAACAACTTTCTGAGGTCATATTAAATCCCAGGGTTTGACGAATAGACTGAAAGATGTGCTTTATCCAAGGGTGACTCATTGTGCTGCCAATAAAAAGAAAATACTTTTCCCTTCCTCTTTTTGGGGTATATTTGATTTTTTTGTATTTTTCAATAATGTTGGAAAGATTGAAAAAGAATAAAAGAATGTTATGTTACAAAGGAGGATCAAGTGTCACAAACATACTAGTTCCAAGCGCACAGAACACAGGGATTCTCAGGGCAAAGGGACATATGTAGGAAAATGACACTCGAGAAAAATGCTCCAGGCGCCAAATTTCTCAAGACACAAAGGAAAAGTGCGACAAGGATTGTGTATAAGGCATGCTTCAGATGATTCAGTTGAGAGCAACATGGAGCCGACATTAGTCCAAAGACACAGGTATGAAAATGCGATTAACAAAACACCCAATGGTAATGTCCTTTGATGTAATTTTAACGAGCCCAGAGAAGGTCATCTCGGTAGTTTTTCATATTTAGAGAGTCTGAAACAATGTAAAAGGAGACTCTGATGGGTTACCTTTTTCGAAGGTAGTCTAGTCGGTTCGCAAAAGGGGTAAACTAGCACCGATAAGACATCTATTCAAAACCATTTTAATGAGTGTGATAAACACAAGATTACTCGACAATTTTTTCATTTTTAAGGAGTCTGAAAAACGCTTAGCTATGGACTTTGTCAGGAATGTTCTTTTGGAACACTTTAATGAGTGTGAAAGAATAAGGTCACTCGATGATCTTTTCAATTTTAGGGAGTCTTAAAAGAGCTTAACTATGGACTCCATGGGGGTTCCTTTTTCGTAAATTTAGTCCCTCAGGCCCGAAAAAGGGTTAAAATTATACCTGAGAGTACTCTTCTAGAGAACTGAAGTTCCTTAGAGTATACCTTTGTTCATACAGTTGACCATCTGGAATGAAAAAGGGGTAAACTACCACTGGATAGACATGACTGCAAATTTTAGTTTAACGAGCATGAAAGGCCACAAGATCGCTCGACAATCTTTTCATGTTTAGAGGGTCTGAAAAGGGCTTAAAAGAAGACCCGTTATGTTTTGGGAGTCTCGTGGGTGAGGTCAAGAGTCATGTAAATGAGGCTCAAACATGTAATCAGGAAAAACTAAAGGGACTCCCGAGCCTACAGTCATTAGTGACAGTATGGACACCATAATGCAACCAGGATCTACCTAGGGCATCCATGTTCTAGTAAGCTCTACCACCAAATCGTGACATTTCTAAAGCAACAATGATGGTTCTATGTCGCAACCTCATGGAATCGATCCTATGGAAAAGGGATAAAGACAATGAGATACAAAAGTAGGGGTGGAAACCTAACTTATATGCTTAAGTTGACCATCTGAGGTTTTTCCCACGGACCGTCAAAAGTGACCCAAAACTCCAAAAAATGTCCTGATACCTGAACGTAACTTTCCATAGAAAATCCCGAATCACTCTAAATGGTTTTCAATTCAGAGAAAATGATAAGGGGGGCCAAAAAATTGACAAAAAGGGGCCAAAAAGTCTATAAATAGAGGTTGGAAACTCATTATCACCATTACTGATATGGAAATTGACTCTGGAGAAAAAAAAAACCCTTTGATAAAAGTGGTGATTCCAGGAGCTACAATGGACGAAACGACCATCCGTCTGGACCAAGTAAGTACAAACTACCTCCTTTTTCTTTTTAATTCTTTACTTATGCATTTACTTTGGTTTCTTGGGGGGTCGTCGACCTTTAAAAGGTCGGCCCTAGGTCCACGCGGGCTATCCTATGCCAACCCTCATGTACACTCGCTCTGTCTGATGTGAGAGCGCGTGTACACATGACTATCATCACAATATCCCTCGTGGACCCTCCCATGAGTGAAAAAAGGTTTAAAAAGAAAGGCCTAACCCTCTGAAAATTTTCCCATGTGCATGATGTATGTGAAATGGAGAGAACGAGAGCACAAAGATATTAGTGCACTACTTGGGGAAGACCCTAACATTGTGGCGGTGTTAATGCAATGTGGCTTGCTCAAGTTTTTTCTATGTCCTTTCATAAGAGCACAACCTAGGCTACTGAATGCCTTGGTTGAATGCTGGCACCCTGACCCAGAATCTTTTATGTTAGAGGGGAAGTCACTGGTGCCCACTATAGAGGATATATACTTTTTGACTGGCCTCTCTAGGAGAGGGGAACCAATCAATTTTTGGACATTTCCTTTGGGGCCTCATAATATATCGGAATTGATAGGACTTTATTGTGAGGCTGGTATAGATCGATCGAGCTCACAGGTGATAATAAGTAGGATCACCAATTTATCATTGCAGGTGATTGTGTTTCTTATTGGGCGGATGACTGGTTCTATGGCTCTACATCAGGCATCATGTGCACAAATGAACTATGTAGTCCAGTGCTTAAATGCACAGATATTTCACTGGAGCACTACACTGTTGGATTGTATGAAGAGGCAGCTGATAGATTGTTGGTTGTAGATGTAGAGGAACTTCGGGTTCGGGACGATTCTATGCTCTTTATTCTTTGAAAGAGTTCATAGTTTCAATCCTCGAGTGGTGGTACGAGGACATCATGCCTATCTTCCCTGCAGTTTGTAGATGGGTAGTGTTGTTGCTATGAAGGGGTGGTGGAAGGACCAATGAGTCCTTTTATGATGACTTATTTGCTTGGTTGTCACAGCAGATCCCAGCCATAGAAAATTATCCTTATGCTAGGATTTATTTCTAGAGAGATCCCGAGATCCATGTACCTCCAGGTGAGGAGCGAGGCGAGATGGGTAAGTTTGCATCATTTTTTTTTTTGAAACATATATATTTTTTATGTTGTTTTTTTTTATATATCATTTTTTTATACCAGAGTATTTGACAGATACGTGTCTATTGTGTGCATATGTGGGACCCTCATGACCTATGGATTATGAGAGGAACATGCGTTGTCCTCGTCCATGGGTTGCACCTGCCGCCGCAGGGGGACCGGCAGTAGCAGGAGAGATTCCAGCCGGTGAGGCTGAGAGGTTTTTGAGACGAGTTGAGATAAATTTTACCTCGCTCATGTGCACCATCCCTATGGCAGAGATTGAGTATCTTCCACCATCCATGTAGCCTCATGTAGTGGGGGCACCACGGACGTCGGTATGACTGTTTCAACGTTTGGAAAACGTTGTTGATTATTACAATAGGTCCCATAGGCCCTGATCTTAGTTAGTCTAGACTTTGATAGGTCCACCTATATATATTTTTTACAAGCATAAGCCCCATGACTCGTTACTGGTAATATTTTTTGAGGTGCTTGCATCCACCTATGTACTATGATGATTATGATATTATATATGGATTTTTATGTTTTTTTGTGTCTTATGGATCATATTTTCCTTTAAAAATGTATTTACATGTTTATGTGTATGTCTTTTTATATGTGTGTGAGATGCCAGTCTACAATTTGATTAGCTAGAGTATCTATAACTTGGTTTAATCACCTAGGAACATGAAAATATGTAATATAATCAAAGATTCATTCTAAGAGATGTACGCTAAGGAATCGTCGGTGTATAGTCGGATCATGAACATGGTAGACTCTATTTAACTGATACACAACCAGTTGAGCGTCTAAATAGACCTGGAGATGAGAGATACCAAATGACAGGGTGTCACGAAGCAAATCAATAACTGCACTGTACTCGATAACACTGTTTGTGGTGTCACCTAAGAATATACCTCCGGAAGATAATAATTGGCCTCGAGGTGTAAAAATTACCCAAGATGCAGAGGAAAGCCTCTGAGTGTGCCGGCTAGCACCATTTGCATACCCAATGAACACCTTTGATTCACTTGACATCTTCCACAGTGAAAAAAGATAACATCAAAAATGACATGTCCATAATACTAAAAGAAACTAGAAAGTAATAGTACAAAGACTATAAATATGTTACAAAAGGTTACCCAAGGTGACCTACCTATGAGTAATACTTCTTGATGTAGAGCCCATTTCTAGGCTCCGCCAAAGCATTTCCCTCAAAGTAAACCAGATAATAAGCACCCTTTTTTAGAACCTCTTTTATGACGAAAGGTCCGAACCACATGGGTTTGAATTTTCCGTCCCCCAAGGGGTCCTTATACTGGTCATAGATCAAGACAAGTTCGACTTTAGAGAAAATCCGAGGATGAACAGACCGATCATATTGACACTTGACTTTTTTTTTTGTGAACCTCGTTGGCTAGGGCCGCATCATGATGCTGCTCATTGAGCCGCTCAAGGTATAATAACTGTTCTTCAAGGGGAGAAGTGTCTAGCAATAATTGTACTGCCAATTTTAGGGACAGGATCTGACATTCTATAGGCAATACTGTTTCCAGCCCGTAAACGAGTTGAAAATGTGACAAACCGGTTGCAGTCTTAACAACCGTTCGCTAAGCCCATAATGTCAAGTATTGTTGATACTGAGAGGGAGGTGAATCAGTATCAAGTACAATTTAAAACCTTTTTCAACTTACACTTAAACCATTCAACTATATCCATTGAGAAATGAACAATAGTATAAGAGTTACACCAATACACCATAATACACCATGCACAATATATGAGAAATAATCAATAGTTATCATTCAAGGGAGGTAATGACTTCCAAAGGTAGCCACTGCTTCCAAATGTAAAGGGAGGGATACACCTCCAAGAGGAAGATACAATCCTCCAATATCAAGAGAGATTTGAACTCTCCATCCTTGCCCCTTCCTTCCACCTAAGAATATATCAGAGATAATAAAACTTTACATTAAATCATCACCATCAACCAATCATCACATAGAACCTGATAATGCTTCCTCAGACTTCTTCAATTTCTGCAAATCTTCAATTCTTGGAGTACTCTGATCCTGTAGATAATATTACTCAATGTATTCTTTGAAACTCCTCCAATTTTCACTCCTTGAATCCTCCCCAAAAAGAGGTTATAGAAAGAATGGTAGACTTTATTCAATTCTGGTCTATTCAGGAGAGTGAAATTGCACAGAATGCCCTGCGCTCAATAATTAACATCTGATTCTTAAACTTGCACACAAGAAACTAAAGTCCGTAATATTTTCAATGAAAAATTTCCCACTTCATTTGGATTCTCGATGAAGAATTTATGACTGTTTTACCCCAAACACCTGTTTATTGACTAGCTTCAGGACTGGTCACAAACCCTATCTTCCACACAGGGTATCTCCATAATTATAGCGAATCAAGAGCTGAAATTTTTAAAAGAGGTACATTTATATGTATCCTCAATACCATATTGATTTCACCATCGGAATAATTATAGAAAAACATTTATAGAAAAAATGGTACGAAGACCTAAAAATAAAATACCTTAGAACACATCACCAAAAGACTTCATCCTCCCTTGAAATCCGGCCTTCATTTCTTCTTATTTCCTCTAAAATTTGACTTGTATCAAATGAATGTATAATGATGTTTATTGATACCATTTATGTCACTTCTTTTTAACATTACGGCCGACCTGACACTTTCTTATTTTGTAATTCTTTTCTTTAATTATCTTCAGGGCCTACATGTACTTCCTTCTTCAATTCACTTTGTCATCTTCAAAAATTCATTTCTCCTCAACCATGAGGATCCACATGACGTGCCACATACCACCATAAACAACATGATGTATACTATCCATCCATGGGTGTTGTATCTGCATGTGCATTTTCCTTCATGTCCAAATGCCTTCATCAATCTTGCGGTCCAAAACCCATGACTAGGGTTGACATCAATGAGAATAACCAATCTTCCAACAATCTCCCCTTTGTCATTGATGGCAACACTCATGCTCCCCCTATCATCATGATCCCAATTTCTCTCCCCCTTTGACATCAATGGAAAAGGGTATGGATTCTCCCCCTGAGTTTAATGGCAAAAGGTAAACTTCTTATTTGAGGCTGCTCCCCCTAAACATGTGGCACTCAATAATACTTCATCCTTGTTTTTGTTCTTTGGGAATTTTTCTTCCTTGGAATCCTTTTGTGTGGCTTCTGTCTTCTCTCTCTTCTTCATGTCTAGGATGTATATGTTGTTCGGTCTTCTTGTTTTAGTTGCAACCAATCTTCCTGCGTTATTTTCTCTGATTTTACATTTCCGGGAGTCAAACGTAAGAGTGTATCCTTGATCACATATTTTGATAATACTAAGAAGATTATGCTTCAAATATTCAACCAATAGGACTTTTCCTTCTTTTACATTTTCACTTCCAATCTTTACAGTTCCTTTTCCAAGTATTTTGGTAGATGAGTCATCTCCAAATGCAACATTTCCACCCTTTTTCTTCAAGTTGACAAATTTTCTTTGATCTCCGGTCATATGAGATGAGCAGCCACTGTCTATGAACCATTCATCTTCTTCTTTTCATGCTTTAGTGACTAATGCTATTCGACAATTTTCATTGTGCAGAATTTCTTTCCTTTTCCATGATGTAGTTGGTATGCAGACATTTGGCATATGATTATCTTCCTTCATCTCTTTGCAATCTCGTCTTTGTGACCAAGATTATTGCACTTGTAACATACAATATTTTGATCCATTAATGGGTAAAATGGATTATAATTTCTCTTGAAAGGTCTATGAACATTTTCATATCTACTATTTTCACCATTCATGTAGCTTGCATAGTTATTCCTTTCATTGGTTCTACAATTGATTGCCTTGTGTCCAAAATTTCCACAAGTATAACAATGTCCAAGAAAGAAATTTTGATACCTGGGCATAAGTGATATTCTTTGTGGTGTGGTCCATCTGGGTTCACGATCTATTCCTCTATAGTTTCCTTCATAATGATTGATTTCATACCTGATGGCAGAGGATCTTCTTGATGTGTTATTCCTTTTGAACTCTAGTTTTCTATCTTGTTGTTCAACTTGTTCTGGAGTGTTGGTTTCATCATTTTCAACTTCCTTCTCTTGTTTTGTTGTCTTCAAACCGTCATTGTATCCTAGTCCTGTCTTGTCATTTGGAGATCTTTGACTGCTAAGGATCTCATCTAATTTTTCAGTTCTTTTTTCGAACTTCTTCAACTTTTTTGTTGTCAATAGTAGCTCCCCTTTTGTGTGATCCAGTTCTTCTTTCAATTTCTCATAATATTCTAATTGTTCCTTCAAGCTATTGATGGTCTTTTCAAGCTTGTAATTCTCTTCTTCACAACTACTCAATTCACCTTTTAGTATTATGTTTGTGTTTCTAAGCTTGCTATTTTCAGTTTCAACATGCTTCAACTTTTCAAGATTCTCATCTTCTTGTTCACTCTTTGCATTGTCTTTCTATCCCCAAAAGGAATCATGGTTGGTTTCTTCATCTAAATATTCTTTACACATGATTTCTTCTTCTTTATAATTCTTATGATCATCATCCTAGGTTTCTTGGTTTATGAAGAGGACTTATCCTCCATCATTATCTTCTTCATCACTCTCATCTGAGGAGATGTCATCATCCTTGGAGTAGAAGCTCTTTTTATTGTTGAGACTTCTCTTTTTATAGTAACAGTTTTCAACAATATGTCCTATTTTACCACAATTAAAGCATTGTAGAGGAGACTTAGCTTTGTATCTTCCACTTCCTTTCTGGAACCTTCTTACGAAATTTGTTATTTCTTCATCAAGGTCATTTTCCTTGTATTTTGTCTTCTTTATGGATTTAAAGGCTGCTTCATTGTTTGTCTGGTCACTTTCTATACCTGTTCTCATTTCATATGCCATAAGAGTCCCATGTAATTCATCCATTGTCATTTTGGTCAAGTCCCTAGTTTCTTC
>ML781599.1:497432-588070 GCA_009831015.1 Picea engelmannii | reverse complement strand
AGAAACCCTTATGAAGTATATAGGAGGTTTGCCTGCGCATATTAGAAACATTGTTTTCATGTTTGGACCCACTAACCTTGATGAGGTTTCTGTTCAAGCTACATATATTGAAGCAGGGAAAGCAGGTGTGTCAGGGGAATCGTTGTCTCTGAGGAAAGAGGACAAGAGGAAAAGGCATGGC
Source organism: Picea engelmannii (assembly GCA_009831015.1). Classification (NCBI taxonomy): domain Eukaryota; kingdom Viridiplantae; phylum Streptophyta; class Pinopsida; order Pinales; family Pinaceae; genus Picea; species Picea engelmannii. Next base: position 587,889 of record ML781599.1, on the reverse strand, counting down.
AATGGAAAGAATGCAAATTTAATGACAAAGAAGGAAGGAAAGCCATCTTGCAAGAATTGCTAGAAAGAGGGACATGATGAGGACAGATGTTGGCAATTGCATCCCGAGAAGAGGCCAAATTGGTTCAAAGAAAAGAAGGGAATGCAAACAGTGGAAACGACATCGAAACCCATAGACTTGGGATCGGATTCAGGTGATGAGTCAAAGATTTCATTGGTTGGTATGACAGGTAAAAATGGTGAAAAGATTGATTGTAGAAGAAACTTGTTTCATATAAGGGTAATCATGCGACACACTAAGATAGACACATTAATCTACAGTGGATCTCAATATAATCTAATCTCAGAAGAATTGGTTAAGCAATTGGGGTTAAAAACACAAAATCATCATAAGCCTTACACACTTAAATGGATGAGCAATCATCATCAAATGCACATCACAAAACAGTGCACAATCAAATTTGCAATTTCATCTAAGTATGTGGATGAAGTAACTTGTGATGTTGTGTCATTAAGAGAATGTGGAATGATCTTAGGTAGTCCATATTTATATGATCGTAAGGCAATCTTCTACAGGACAAAGAATCAATATCAATTCACTAAAGCAGGCCAGGATTATGTGGTTCATGCTCATCGTGTTAAAGAAAATAAAACACTTCAAACAATGGAACAATTAACGAATGTAGTGCAAGCATGCAACGAACCAATAATTGTTTCAAATGAAGTAATTGATCTTAAGCAAGAACAAGACATGGTTGCTGAATGGAAAATCAATCATAAGCTGCTTCAAGATAAGCTCATGTTGTGCAGATATCTAAAGTATATCAGCTCATTTGAAGTTGTCTTTTTGATGCTGTCATTAGCAATGTTTTCTACATGGATGATAGTGGCTTCAGTAAGATGTAACAGGGTTCAAATGGCTAACAATATACTGTCAGTTGCCATGATTGTGTTACAGTTGATCTTGATGAGACAGGTGCATAGGATAGAGTTCAGAGACAGAGAGAAAGCCGGGTGGCCTATCCCGAGCTTGTTTACTGGTCAGTAACCTTTTGGGGACCAAAAGGTCTTATTGTGGGGAGGTGTGATCCGAAATTGGATCCAGAAGCCTGACAGGGATTGAAAAATGCTCAAAAATTAAGGTGCTCGTAATGCGACGAAACCAGTGCCATCGCGTCCATATCGTCTTCTTGATTCCGGCGGTATATTTACTTTGTCAAACGGGCTCCGTATGGAGAAGATATCGCGTTCTGTCTGATAAGTCAAATAGGAAAAAAACAAATTGCTGACTGTACAGTCCGTACAGTTTGATGTGGCAGGGCCGTACGACCGTACGATGATGTGTCAGGTGTTGACGTGGAAAAGTTTGATTGACAAGCATGGTTGAATGATATCGTGACATGTGGTGTTTTGTTGGTCAATGGTAAGGTGCCACGTGGCCCAATAATGGGCTTCCACATGTCACCCCTTTATTTGGTTTTTGGTTTGTAAAATTTTATTGGAGTCCGTGGGGTTCGACCCCCGGACCTCCCCACGACATATAGTTTTCACAAACTTCGACCAACCAATAGGTCACACGTTGTTTCTTATTTTATATGTGAGTTCAATTGTATTTCAATTTGAGTTATGTGACCATTGGCAGGGGGTCGGGCCGGGGCTTAGCCTCGGCCCGCGGTCATTTGATTGTTATGTGATCGTATACATATCGCGTGGGGTTTAAAAGTTTGCAAATATTGAACCTGTGGTTCTATGGTATATACCATGTGAACCTTTTCTATGTGTGCGCGCAGTTTATATATGGTTTGAAAACCATTAAAGTTTAAGCCCGTGGTTTTACGGTATTCCATATGACCATAACCAGAGCGCAGAGTGGGAGTTAAATGGTTTTGTAACGGTTTAGCCCTCTTTATTATAGCGCGAGGTCCTATGACCCATATGCCCAGGTGCCTAGCCAGTTAGGGGCTGGTGCACCCTTAACTGTCCTATGGTTTGCACCGTTGGCACGGTTGCGCCTGGTGCTGGGTTTTCACGCTTTATATTGCGTGTGAGCCAGGTTCATTGAAAAAGGGGTGCAATTTGTAGATGCAGAGACAACAAGCTTGAAGGGGAAGACTTCCAGGGGCCTAACTTCTTCATTTTTCGACCGATTGAGGTGCCGAAAGAGTCCAGACAAGGGTGTTTGGACACTTTGAAGCCATTGGAGCAGTCAGAGAAGAATTATACTTAAGGGAAACCAAGCCAAATCCATTTTGACGCAAAGAAGCGTTTGAGGAGGAGACGTTGTCAGATCATTTATGGGAGCTCCAAACGTCCGTTTTACGTGCCGTTTTCTTTGCAGGGTTCTTGAGATGTGGAAGAACATGACCAGATCAGTCTTGTAGCCATTTGGAATTGAAACGATGTACTTTTGAGCATTTGAGTAGAAATAAAGAAGCCTCCCCCACAGATAAAAAGCCCCGGAGATGTAGGCAAAGTTGTGCCGAACTCCGTTATCAATCTGCGTGTTATGGTTTGCTGTCTTTTATTGCATTTCAGATATGCACATATGTATATGACTGTTATAATTCCTCTTCTTTCCTCATTCTTCACTAAGTTTTCTCAAATGGTTAATTAATGCATGCAAAATCAAAACTCAACCATAGTCATTAAAAGATCCTACGGATGAAATAGTTAGCTCAGAAGAAAACATTCTCCACGACGCCAGGGGTTCTGGAGATATTAATCGGTACAGTTTCAGTGATAGTTTCCATATTACCCTCGGCATAAGCCTCATGTGTAGCTAAGGGATTAATAGGACAAGACCTATCTCCAGTCATAGTCAAGGTGGATTTTCTTGCTTCGATTCTTCTTAACTCTAGGAGGAAGTATGATCTATGATGGAGATCGTCTCAGGGTTTGTCCAGACTAGTCATTGCTTCAATTATTTCTTCGTCGGAGGGCAAGACTAAGTCTAACGAATCAGTATCAGCGAGAGAGCCTTGAGCCCAAAGAGCCTCTAGAATTGGATATAACTCTTGTGTAGGAGTTGGATCTATGTTGGCCTAAGATTGCTAGACTAAAGAGTACGCTACTTCGATTGTGGACAAGGACATGGACATGCCAGGGTGCCCTATCCCTTCCATCGTGGCCGATGGGGAAGGAAGTGTCCACAGATTGTTGATGTAAGTCGTGCGAAATGACGAAACTTGGAAAATCTCAACCTTATGGTGGTTTGATATGAACTTGGCATCGCCTTGAGGGGCCGGGTAATCGAAGGTACCCATCAAAGATGGGCACAAACCAACTCCTATGTTGACGATGCCCGGTTGGGGATTATCAATCACTGGGACCGTAGATTCCACCAATGAAGGGTCAGGTCTAGAGAAGGATAATTGATCAATGGTCACGATCCAGCCTTCCTATGGAAACAACAAGACCTGGAAAACTGTAGCAACCACTTCTTTCATAGAATAAGTCCAACTCCTACCTAGCAAGATATTGTAGTCGAGGGATGCATCGACTACTTCTACCTCGACGCACACAGTCTTCCCTCCTAGTTGCACGAGGAAAGAGGGAATGATGCCATGTGGTTAGAACGAATGACCGTCAAAAGAAGTGAGAAGAGTAGGTGAAAGAGACAAAACGGGCTAGCCAATGGCCTTATAACATGCCAACAACATGATGCATGTCGAGGCACCCTCATAAACCACTGTGCGAAAAATGTTTCGAGTAAAAGTTTTTGTGGGGTAAGCCACTACTATCTTAAATGCTACATGGTAAGGCAGACGAGGTTTTAATTCGATTGTATCCAGCATGATTGTACCCAGATTACAAGTCTCAGTAGATCCTAAAGCAGCTAACAAAGATTTCCTCTGGGAAGGGAAGCTCTGGAGGACCTCCAAAGTGGACATCACACAAGGGGTTTGAGACAAATCCTCCACCAAAGAATAGTTCTCGACGGCCCTTGCATTTGGGTTGTGAGAAGATTTCTTGAACTCACCTTTTGGGATGCATGTCATTGTTTCTCCCAAATTCTTCTCGATATGGAGAGGAAGAGATGGGATTTCAGCTTCTTCGCCCTTCTTAGAAGTTCTTGGTTTACTGTAGTCATGCACTCTAGTCGATATAAAAGCATCACCTTTAATCATATACACATTAGTGTATGTAGGATTATTCGAAGACAGAGAGGGTCCTTGACTGCCCCCTTCCGCGCTTGTAGAGGCTTGGGTTAGGTTTTTCCCATGTTGAAATGGATTGGTTAACATGACAGGTTGTTTCCATGTCACAAACTTTTGGGCCTCTGCAAGCCGGGGACATTAGTGGGCCGAGTGGTCTTCCGCACATAGGTTACACAGATACCTCACCTTTTGTTTCTCAGTGTTGCCCCCACCAGCATTATTAGTGGGTTTCTTATCCCCCATACCCTTCTTTCGTTGTTTTTTCTTTCCTTTAGGATGTTGGGTGGCCTTTGGATTTATCGATTGCACGCTGTGTACATCTGACATTTTGGTAGGGGGAACAACTGGAATAGTTTTCTGGCTAGCCGCTGTGTGTTGTATGGAAAATTTTTGCAATTGTTTCATCAGTTGTTCAGCGAGATTTGTTTGTGCTGAACCAACAATACCATTAGCATGTGGTCCAACTCTCTATTTGGTTTTATCAAGTATTGAGCGTGGCACATCTGGAAATATCTCGTATAATAAACCGGATTGAGAGTAGATTAGCTCAAGACGTTGAGCTCTCATGATGGCATATTCTTCAAAAAACACTCTCGACGTTGCGACATCTTTGGATAACTGTGGGACCAAAGACTTAAGGAACCACTCAAGCAAGAATGCTAGTGGGACTGGCACCTTAATTAAACTCTTCTGGCATCTTCATTCTCAGATGTGATCAAAGATATGGTTTTCTTTTGTTTGTTCGAAATTGGCTAGCAATTCTGTGCCAGCGTCGTATCTCACAGGTAATTGGAAATGGTTTAGGAAAGCCATTGACAATTCACCGAAGGAAGAGTATCTTGAGCGGTCAAGCTCAATGTACCATTTTATGGCACTCTCAATGAGAGTACGTTGAAACAAATGCAATTGTACGGAGTCATCTTTTAATGAATTAGATGAGCACCAAAGGTGAAAAGTAGTCACATGATCTCCTGGATCTTCGTTAGGCTTGGCCTTGAACTTTTGTATGTCCGAAGGAAACTTCGTCGGAATAGGGGGCCAGTGCAGATCATGACAGATAAGGTCATTCAACAACCTTGTCAAGTATGGAAAATGCAAGGTTTCCAGGAAAGGTAGTTTGGGTTCTTGGTGATAACCATGGAAAAAGGGACCTGGAGTTTGACTCACACTAGGTTTCCAGGAAAATTTCGGCTATTGGCCTGGGTTCTGGTAAAAACCATGGCCATGACCAACATACAGATTTTGTGTGTGAGGAGACATCATCAACTGATTCCCAAAATAGGATGTAGATGGTTGGGCATGCATTACATTCAGCGGACTTTGGGAAGGGTTGCCCCATGCTGATCCCATGGGCATAGGCATAACACCATGTCCGGGGTTCCATTGATTGTGAAAATAATTTCCCCAGATCAACATTCCTGACGAGGGAGTTGATCCCTATCAAGAATTCCAAGGTCCTGATGCAGAAGAAGTTCCTGGGTTTTCCCCATGTGTAGGAATAATATCCTACATAGGAATAGGTTGTCCGTAACTAGGGTTTCCCCCAGTCGGGACAGCAATTGACGAGAAAGCATTGTTATCAAATGCACCGAACAAAGAAAATGGTGTCGAACCTACCAACATATTATAAGAAGATGGTCCTTGACTCCCTGCTCTAAATAAACTATGGTGTGTGGGTGGCCGGACGGATTGTTGGTGGGTACAACAGAGTGAAGGGGATGAAGGAGGTATATGACCTCCCCCATAAGGGAAAGCATTAAAAGGAGCTGAAGTGCCCCCCATGTGTCCTTCCAGAGGAGCGTTAGAGCTCCCTGCCCCTAGACATAAAGTTTGTAAAGTGGAGTAGGAAAGTACAGGACTTGTACTTGAGCTAGGCATCCTATATGAGAATGGAGGGCCTGTCACACTCGGTGTGAAAGGGGCAGTGGTTGTCTCCATAGACAGGATTGGACCACTACTCGAGGTAGAGGCAGTCGAGAACGTGGTGGCTCGGACTGGTGACGGTGGGGTAGGATGTGGAACACCCCCTGTGACGACAACCATGGAGGGAATATCAGGATTCCCAGAATAAGAGAGAAGATTTTCCTCCATGTCCATCCGCTTTAAAGGTGTCGAAAGGTCCTTTAAAAATGATTGGTCAGTTGCAATTTCTGGTGACCCGATCACTTCAAAAGACCCTTGTTGGTCTAGCTTTCACCTTAGCGATGACAGGGGTGGCTCCAGTGCAACTGGTGGTAGGCCAAGAAGCCTTCATGAACGATGGAGCTCTTGATCCTCCACTATGTGAGAATGTCAAAGACACACTAGGTATTTCTACTCATTCAAAAACAACACACACTAGGAAAATCCCTATAAGATAAAAGAAGCAAATACTAAACTAGTTGGAAGAACAGTTACAACAACCAACACTAGAGAAACCTACCAGTGCAAGTGCAACTCGAACACAGAAGCACACTCCAGGTATACTTTGCAAAGCATGGCCTGATGTATGTCCTAGGTACCACGGTATACCCCCAAAGTCACCTGTGTATGTCTCTAAAAAAGATAGGCAAATAGGTTGCCAGCGCGTGAATAGTCACCAGGTGGGTACATTCGACAGTCGGGTAGACCACAATGAGTAGGGTATCGAGCCTGAAACCTGTCAAGGGTATCAAAGGCAAGTGGTATAGAAGACAACTAAGGACCTTGAATGGATTCGAGACCCATGAAGCTTTGTGGCAAATGAAATCAACGGAATCCCAAGACAAGCCCTCTATATGTGTTCTCCACCACGATTAGTCCAGCTTTGGAGGGGTTATCTCCGCTACCTTTCCACACGTGACCTCGTGTTTATCCCATGTGTTAGAGGGGGGTCCCAAATAACTTTCATGATACTAGACTTGGACACTCCCTAACTCAGAATCCAATGTTTGATTTAATGGCCTTGAAAGTTTCCTTTCCAACCTAATTCAAGGCCCTAACCCTAAACTAGTTGGTTGAACCTACAAACATAAAAAGTCTAATGAATTTTAGATTTAGCGTTGATTTTTATGTCTTGTCTTAAGTCAAAGGTTATGAAAGTGAAACTAGTGATGTTTGAAAGACGAAAAACAAATAAATAGAAAGCTGGAAACAAAATAACTTTTTCTTGAAAACAACTTTTCAAACTAAAAAAACAATTCTAAGATCTTTAAACAACAAACTCAAAGAAGGATTTCACTCGACTATGAGCTACTTATGATATAAGTAAACTGTCAAGAACTTATGAAAGAAAAGACTTTTCCCTGGTTACTAATGAAAACCAACACTATTTAACCAAACAACGAAATAACAGATTTTTTTTTATTTGAATGCTCACAAAGCAAAAAGGAGAAATATCAACAAGTAAAAACCAAGAAAAATTATGGCCTAAGTGCAGATCACAAAGATTCACTTTAAAAATAACACACAAGAAAATTAAAAATGGACTCTCACACTTGTCTAAAAACCGTATAAAAAGAAAAATTTGAGGAAAATTTCTTAATGAAAAAGAAAGTTATTGTTGTGATCAAACCTAAGTTACTGATCGCTATGACAGAGACCCAAAAACTGAGAGGTATAACTCTTGTCAAAGGAAACGATGAATGCCTCACCTTAAACAAAAAAATTCTCCACAGGCACACTTCTCACAGTTCAATAGCAAGCGTGTGCATGCGAACCTTTTCTAGACTGGTCAATGCTTCCTGGAAGTCTTGTCCATGGACTGTAAAGTCACCCATGTAGACTTCCACGCAATCATTGGTCAAGTGATAGAAAATGGCTAGGAAAACCCTTTGAAAAGTGGTTGGGGGATTGCAAAGTCCAAAAGCAAGCACCCTATAAGCATAGGTACCCCAAGGGCAGGTGAAAGTGGTCTTCTCCTGGTCTTCGGGTGCAATTTGTATCTGGTTGTAACCACTAAACCCATCTAGGAATGAAAAATACTTCTTTCCAAACAAGGTATCCAACACCTAATCAATAAATGGTAAGGGAAAATAATACCTATGGGTGGCTTTGTTCAACTCCCGGAAGTCTACACATATCCTCCACTTGCCATTTTTCTTGGGAACTATGACAAGTGGAGATACCCATTGACTATCTGAAATGGGGTATATGAGATTGGCTCGAAGGAGTTTTTGCAATTCTTCTTTTACAATATCTCTAAGGGCTAGATTCATCCTTCGCTGAGGCTATCTAACTGGTCTGATTTGGTCATTAGTGTAGATATGATGTGCGCATGTGTCAGGGTGAATGCCTTTCATGTCTGCATAATCCCATGCAAAGGCATAAAATTTTCTTTGGAGCATTTCAATTACTTGTCTCTTTTGTTCTGGTTCCAAACTAGCATTGATATACAAAGGTTTTCCTGGGCTAATATCAACAAGTTCAGTAGTTTCTTCCTTCTCTGAGGAGGCTGGTGATAAGGTATATAATTGAGTGATATCAGAGTGCCAAGTTTGTTGAAATTCAGAACTAAAAATATGTGACAATTCTGCAAAAGACCTTTGGTATTCAATGCTATTTGTGTCAGCCAAAAATAAACTTAAAACTTGTTCATCTGATTGTTCTTGTATTCCTCTTACTTGTTCAAGTGTTAATGGGGGTCTGATGCAATCTTCCTCTCCATAAGGTTTTTCTAACCAAACAACTATTTCTTGTGCCAGTTGGGCAGGAGGGAAGATAACAAGTTTTTGGCTATGTGTGACATTGGATATAGTCATCTCACCAAACCGAAAGCTGAAAAAGGCATCTATTGTGGCCAGCCAAGGGCGGCCAAGAACCACAAGGTATCCTTGTTTGGAGGATGATTTAGAATAGATGACTAAAAATTCTATTGGATATTCCCAAGAAGCTTGAGTGACTGTGACATCATCTAGACTTCTTGCAGGGCCGATCATTGACTTATCTGCCAACTCTATCATGGTTTGGGTTGGTCTTAACTGGTTGATTTGGAGTTTTTACATAGTTTCAAAAGGCATTACATTAATTGTTGCACCCAAATCAATGAGTGTGTTTGGTAGAGAAATACCATTAATTTCAACAGTGACTACTGGGTTTCCAGGGTCATTATATTTGTATGGCATTTCATAAATAAATTCAGATAATTTTCCCACCACCTGAACAAGGGGAGGTTCCTTCTTCTTCCTTCCTGGTTTCTTAATGAAAAGATCCCTTATGATTTTGGTGTATATAGGGATATCCTTAATGGCTTGCAGCAAAGGAATTTTTATACATACATTTCGTAATTCATTTTCTATATCTTTGTGCAAGGGTGGGTCAAGTTTCTTTACTAATAGTCTTTCGGGGTAGGGTGGAAGATTAACTTATTGCGGTACTCGTACAGACTGAGAAGTGATTGGAATAGGAGTGGAGTTCCCTTCTTCTGCAGGGGTGGTTTGAGTGTTTTTTTCCTCAAAATGATTATCATTTTCTTCCTGAATTATTACTACAGGATTTGATTGGTTTACAACTTTCCCCGATCGTAGTTGAATTTCATAAGTAGGAAAGGTTTGAACTTTTGTATTTTGTACCAGGTGGGTGGTTCGATTATTGGGGTTAGGGATTGGCTGGGCAGGGATTGTTGTTAGTTTCAGAGGGTTGTGGGAAGCTTGGTTTTGTTGTTGATTGGCATTTATAGGTGGTTGTTGCTGCTGGTTAGGGTTCAAGGGGGTTGTAAATTGTTGTTGTATAGGAGGTGGGAGTAAAGCTTGCATTTGTGGTGGCTTGAATCCAGGTATTAATTGGGAATTGTTTGCAGGGTATTGTGGATATGTAGGGTAAGAGGGATTTCCATACATAGGTCCCCTCCAACCTTGTTTCCAAGGTTGAGCTTGAGCTTGCTAAGGTTTCCATTGTGGATAGGTCACTGGGGAAGGACCCCATTGTTGTTGTTGATATTGTGTTTTAGGGTCATAAAATGTATTGGGGTTTTGGGCTCTCCAAGGTCTTCTGGAAGGATATGGTTATTCTTGTGAGACTCCTCCTCCGCTATACATGGCTTGTAGCTCAAGAAAAAATGGACACTTAGATGTGGAGTGTTCTAGTTTACACTGACCACAAATTTCTATGACATTTAATAGGAATTCTTTATCATTGTGATTCTTTTGGCATCTATGAAAAAATATTGCTAAAGTAACCTCTTCTTCTTGTTTCTTTTTCAGTTTTAGAGTATCTAACTAGTTACTGATTGTGCTCAAGATGTTTGTTTTAAAGTTCTCCAATAAGTTTCCTAACTCAGTTCTGCTGACAGTCCTTGAGCTTTGTCTTGTATTTCTTCTAAAAGGATCTCTTGGTCCTTTGCCTATTTTAGCTTGTCCTCTTGAGTATCTCCTCTAGTAATCTGCAATTTCTGAAAAAGGCTTTTGGTGTACATCTCATGAACTCAAAAAGTTTAAAACTTCTATGCAGTCATCTCTAAGACCTTTCAAGAATACAGTTCTTACTACAGATGGGTATGTGGTGAATAGTTTTGATTTCTGATAGTTGTATAAGAATCTTTCTAGGCAGTCCTTAGCGCCTTCATCTTCTGTTTGCTGCATTTTAAAAATGTCGCTTTTAGCGTTATCCTTACAATAGTCTTGATATTTCCGTAAAAATGTGTCTTTCATATGATCCCAAGAGAGGATTGTATTTTCTCCTAAGATCATGAACCATCTTAAGGCTGAATCTTTTATTGTAGCAGGAAAGAGCTTAAGTTTTTGGGCATCGTCTGAGTAGTTATAGCTTCTACATAATATGTCAAACTCGAATAAAAATAAATCTGTATATTCAGTTGACATACCTCTAAAAGTGGGTAACGATGATAGTGGGATGTTCTTCATGCTGATGTTTTTGGAAATATCCAAGATTGGAAACCCAAAAGTCTCAGTCTCTGTGGCTTCATTTCCTTCTTCTTTTGCCATTCTACTGATGGATGGTTCAGAAACTGGATTTTTTGTGTCTCCTAAATGTTCAACAGACTCACATTTTGCCTGCCCAAGTGTTGATTCTTCCATTTTAGGATCTCCTTCTGGAGTCTCGCTGGCTCCCCTTGAATTTTGTCTTGGTGGAATTTTTCCTGCACTAGTGTCAGTTGGATTAGTGGGTGGGGTGTTTTTGAATATTTAGAGCTTACCAATCTACCATTGTTATCTCTATATCTATGCATAAAATGGAAATTTTATTCTCAACTGAATTGAAATCCTAATTCTATCTAGAAGGTAACAAGGCAACCTGGATTTGGAGAACCCCACTCTAGTGGCCGCGTGGCTCTTCACTCACGTCTTAAATGTTTTATCCTCCTCCCTCAAGAAGCCTTTAAAAGAATTAAAAATTTATGCAAACAATCTAAGCTAAAATCACTTCCTACCGTTTGCAACTCCCCGACAACGACGCCAAAATGTTGTGCTTCTTATATGTTTAGTATAATGCACTCATTAATTATCAATCTAGGATTCGTAATCAACAGAGTTACAAGACACCAGTAAGAAAGGTAATTCTAATGTCATGAGTATAGAACTATTCTAAATTATATATGCTAGAAACAAAACAAAATAGCAAATTGAAATGCACTTTGGTTGTCTTTCACAGAGAGGCTATCCACTCCATTATGGAACATGCAAGTATGAGATGGAGTTGGTTTAATAGATCAACTCTGCTATCTGACCCATTAAACTAACTATGAAATCCACACTTTTGAAAGGGAAATCACACATCAAACATCAAGACATAGCATGGGTAGCTCAACAGTGAATATACTGAGTATGTTGTGGTTCACAATGTTCTGTTGTGAACTTCACTAGTTCTCCTTTAGATATGTCTGACTACTACTGCCAACATTCATGTCTATGAAACAAAATCAAATTAATAAAAACAGAGCATATGCAAAAGCAAAGCGAGTAAAGATCTCTAAGCAATCATATAATGGAAATCCTAATCTAAGTTGTACTGCTATCATTTGAGAGAATTAAAGCTTCAGCTAATTTAACATTTACACTATTAAAAACAAATGCTAATACTAATCTACGAAGATGCTAACCTTTGTTGGGCGTTGGGCCCTTGCCACTTCAACAGGTCAGCGACTCGATTCTAGAGTAAGCTTTCTTTCAACCCACACATTAATATTATTTAAATTTCAAACATAGAATCAAACTTATGGTAACAACTCAACTCACATTTAATCATAGGCAATCAAGAAATGGAGATAAATGACATCCTTCTATTAATCTTCACTCAAAATATGTTCTACAATATAAGATGTTGCTTCACATGCTGTAATATTCTAACTCTCTCCACTATTCCACCATTCTTACCATGGCTATTTAATAGTCTTAGTCATGAAACACAAGGAGGTGAAATGATTTGCAAATCAGAATTGTTAATTTTAATTATTCGGTTACATCTTTTAGCTTCATCCTCAAGAGAAGAAGTGCATGAGGATGAGGCAATCAACAAACTATTCTAACATAGCCTTGCTAAAGAAAACAAACATCCAACAATTGTCTTGGGCGTGATCTGGACTAAACTTGGTGCATTCGACTCTCTATATTGGTATTGGATCACGACAGGTAGATGGTACCAGATCACGACAGTGTGCAAATGGTGGTATCAGATCACGACAGTGCGCAAATGGTGGTACCGGATCAGGAAAGTCCATGACCGTTGGTACCAAATCACAACAGGTGATATTTAGTACCAGATTCAATTGGTACCAGATTCAGACAGTGGAAGTCTTGGTGCACAAGTACCGGATAGCTGAGATGGTACAGGAAGGTTGGATTTATCTAGTGGTCAAATATTATACATGGAAAATTGAAGCATTAGTACATGAAACATTTAATTTCCTAGCTCAATAATCCACAAAATGCATGAATTAAGCCAAAAATGTATAGATGAGGAGTATAATAGGGTAGTGGGGATGTTAATTTAGGGTCTCAACATTCCCCCATGCCAAAATCATTGCATTTCCTCATGCAACTGAACACAAACCCAAAACTTCTTCAAAACTTGAGACTGCATTCTTTACTTTGGTGGATCAATGATGTTGATGACTGCGGCCTCTTCTTTCAACTCCCTTTTTATGACCCTAATGTATTGTAGGAGTCGTAGTACCTTCTTGATCTTGTTAGAAGTTTCTTCATGTTCATATTGAAGTTCTTGGCGGGTTTCTTTCAATTGCTCATTTTCATTTTTGATATACCTATCTAATAGTTGGTATTCCTTCACTTCTTGTTTGAGTTGTTGATTTTGTTTTTACAGTTCCCCAATATTTTTCTTCATTTATTCTTTTGTCAAGTTCTTTGTTGACTACATCATTACTAGCTGGATGCATTCTCTTTCTTTGACTTCTTCCCTCATCCCACATAAAGTAATAGTGTCTTGTTCCTCGGTCAAACTAGGGATGTCATCCTAGACTGATAATTCTTCAGAAGGAGAGGTAAGATCGATTGGATCTTCCTGTGTATGAGGACTGACAATTGTTTTTCCCTTCTTTGCCCCGCTTCTTGTGGTTCTTTTACAAGGAGGTACTGGATCAAGGGTTCTCACAGGCTTCCTTTTCTTCTTTTATATTTGTGAAATGGTGACAGGGGACTGTTCTATAGACTGTTTACTTTTAGTTTTTGAGCTATGCTTCCCTTTCTTCATAGTTTTTGTCTGATGGCCCTTCTCCTCAAGTTCCACTGTTGAAGTCTCCTCTACTAATTTGGTTTTACCTTTTGAAAAGGTCTTATTGACTATGGAAGATGACCCTGCTTGTCTACTAGCTTTTTCGTGTTGGCTCACTCTCCTCGATGATGATGGAGTTGCCTGATCCTTCTTTCCCTTTTTCTTTTGAGGTTCCTTATTTTTCTTTGGAGCATGTTGGGCTTCCTCCATAGGTTTGTTTTATGTGGGAAGGTGTTGAGTGATAAGGGTTTTCCAACTAATCCTTTGCTTCCTAAGTTCATGCAAAACTAACATTTTAATGAGACCTTGATGGTAAATGCTAGTCTTCTCAGTTTTGGATAGGGATTTGACACCTCTTACCATTTTGTTCAAAATCATCCATAGAAAATATGGGAAATCAATTTCAGGGCCTCCTTCAAAGTGTAATAGAAGCCTAAGATGATATATGAAGGTCACAGCATACCTGCCCTCACAAGTGACGAATCGTTGAAGACTAGTAATCATTGGATGATACTCTTCCTTGATATAGTTCCTAGGGATCCCCCTTTTCCAATCGGGGTGCAGATGGTATTCTTTCAAAAATCGCTGGCACATCTCCTTGTTGATTCCTACACCTTTGAAGTATTTGTCTCCTCTGTTAGGTAATCCCATGACCTTCCTTATGGTTGTTTCATTGATTGTCAGTTGCAGATTGCCTATATGCGCAATCTCTCCATCGTAACCCTGAATAAGTTCGTGAGATATCCTCTCATGCTAGCCTGTGAATTTCTCCAAAACTGGCATCCATCCCGATCTAGCATACTTCTCTCGACATAGTTGGAATTCCTTGGTTTCTCTATAAATTTGGAAGACTGGTTCAGGTCTACATACGACCATCATTATAAGTTGTGAGAAAAGGATCGGGCTGTAGCGCAAAGGTTTAGTCAATTGATGATGGTAAGGGTTTGGTACCAGAGAGGAGTAGGCTCAGAATTGGAGAAAGGTAACGACAGGGGGAATATGGTGATGGTGTTGATAATGGGAATGGTAAGTTTTAATAAGGATGCCGCAAGGAAAATTTAAGACCAAATGAGGCTTATCTCAATGGCTTCGCCACCCAGATAAGCCATTTCATTTCTACCCGTTAATGTAATGATGAGGACAAGACGTTGGGTGTCAAAGCATCATTTTGGGATAGGTGATTGGACTTTCGAGTGGTGAATTTGATGTTGGATCATGGTTCATGACACAAGATAAGTTCATGATTTGCTTAAGGATGAAGTACATTTGTGGCCTATCATTACTAGACATGCTTCATATTCATGCTTTAATGTGATTTTTCCCTTAACCATTTTTTAGCACTTATGAGAGGATTGCTTAAGTTTAGGCATATGGGTATGAGGGATAGGTGCATGGTTTTAATACTAAGGTCATAGATCTAGTATATAATTTCACACCTATTGTAGTTTTATGAGTAGAGGAAAATAAATACCATGCTACCTTTCCTTTTACCTTTGTATGATCAATACCCATAGCATGTGTGATTGATTTTAGATTGTCAGAATTCATCCTTTTAGACTGGAGTTTTATGAAAGCTTGGTACGGGAATTTCTTGTACTTCTTTTATTCTATGCTTATCTTCTTTTGTATTTGGTTCTGCAGGGTGATCATGTCAGTTTCTGAAGGTGAGATGTGAGTCTGAAAAAGAGTTATGAAGGAGTTCTTTGACCTTCCCCCATGCCAAGGATGGTGCATATCTGTATGCAAGAAGATTCAACATTCTGTATCATAATGGAGAAAATATGATAAGAGAAAAAGAAACCAATCAAATTTCAGAAGTACATTTATCACCTAGCATATGATCTCGTGCTTAAGAATTGAAATTGCCTTTCTTTTGATGTCTTATTGACAAAGGTAGCATTCAGCAGTGAAAATAGGGGATTTTTTATATGTTTTCTAGAAGAACAAATCCAACCTAACATGCTTCAGAGATTTACTATCATTAGATGTTATAGATAAATTTCACAGTATAAGTAGATTAGACTCCCTAGTTAGGGCTACACTCTTAAGAAGTTTCCTTCTTAGGTAATGTAGTCTTTAGATTCCAGACCAGTAAGTTGACTTAGGGTAATTCTCAAATGGACATTTGCTTGTAGTAATTATGTTGCTTATTAATATGGAGTTTGTATCTCATAAATGTCAATATTGACCTGTGATTTTTAGAATACAAAAGTGATTTTTTCAATCAGACAAGTATAGATGAAACATTTCTCAATCAGAACCCACTGCCAGCAAGCCTGTTCAGTACTTTGATGGGGTAGTTGTGATAATTAGTGAGTGATCCCTTCCCCGGGCAGAATTCCCCATTGCCAACAGGCCTGTTTAGTACCCTGGTGGGTTTTCCTAGTCATACCATAGACCGATACTCGCTGCCAGCAGACCTGTTCAGTATCCCGATGGGTTAGTCTCTTAAACCCTTTTTCCATCAGAGGCTTCTTGTCCATAGTCACCTATTTTGGTTTGTATTAAAGAGTGCTTTGCATGGTGACAGGGGAGGCTCGTCTGAAAACCTTTTTACAGGTTGGGATGGTATTGGGTTGGAAGGTATATGCTCTTCTTTGAATGTCTTTTAAAGATTTGTCTGAAGGAAAAATAAACTTTTTATCCACCTTATTTCTTTAGATTGATCCAGATGTATAATTTTGTCTGAGTTTGTCCATAAGAGAATGACCTAAAGTTTCCTTAGGGTACTAGTACATCCTCTTCCATAAAAGTTTTCCTAGTCTGCCCATGGTAGAGAGTGTTCATATCCTCATATGTTACTCTTTAGTAAGATAATCCAATGAATACTATTGAACTCTGGTTAGGGTGAGATAATTACTTGTATGCTAATATAGTTTTGTCCCTTTAATCATGCTGAAATACTGGATAAAGGCAACTTCTAGTCTTTGAAGCGGATTATCATTCTTTGAGCAATCATAGGTAAAGAATGTGTCCCTCTTTTTTTTATTTTGTTTTTAAGCAACAGAACCAAAAGAAATTAAAATACTTCTTTTTAGCTAGCAACAAAACAAAAAGAAATTAAAATACTTGTTTTTAGCTAGCAACAGAACCAAAATAAATTAAAATACATCTTTTTAGCTAGCAACAGAGCCAAAAGAAATTAAAATACTTCCCTTTAGTTGTCAATAGATCCAAAAGAAATTATTGCTTCACAAGGGCTGCCATTTGATACTACATTCGTCTTCTTGGTTCCATCTTAAGTGGTTTTTGCATGGCTTCGTACTTCATATTAATTGACATAAGATTTTGAAATATGTGTAGCATGCTTTGTCAATTAGTTAATGTGTCCTGATAGTACTATATAAGGACAGACTTCTGGTACCGGACTACCGGTACCAGACAAGAACAGGATTTCTAGTACCGAAGTAGAATAGAATATTGTTGATGCCTACAAACTGATGTTTAGCAAGTTCGTGAAGGATCAAATAAATTATAGAAATTTATTCACAAAACAAAAAAAAAAAAAAATTGTGAAAGTAAAACAAAAGGATGTAAGAATCTCTTGATACCTTGAGCTTATTAACAAAACTCAATCCACACCTATGTACAAAAGTTTCAAATAAACCGATCAATCAATGTGGATCAGTAGGAGAGTCTCCTTCCTTACTGATCACCTACATATCTGAATTCTGTAGTATACAAGACAATAATTCCTCTTTTGACAGGGGTTTGTTGTAAATTCGCAACCGGTGACCATTCAAAAGTAGTGGTGTCTGTTGTTCATCAATTGTCTTTATCCTGATTGAACCATTATCGTAGACAGTGTCAATTTCATAAGGTCCCATCCAACAAGTAGTTAACTTACCTTTGAAGTTCTTGAATCTGTTGTCATACAACAGGGCCCAATCTCCTTGTTGAAAATTTTTCTTTTTGAGATACTTGTCATGCCATTTTGTTCTCTTCTCTTGAATGAGGGTGGTTCTTTGAAGTGCTTCTTGCCTAATTTATTCCAACTCATTAAGATGGAAGAGTCTTTGTTGCCGGGCTTCATCCACGTTCATGCCAACTTGTACTGCAGTCCTGAAGGTTTTGATATGGAATTCTATGGGGAGAAGCACCTGCTTCCCATACACCAACTCATAGGGTGTATGTCCTATTGTATTCCTCCAGGTGATTCTATAATCCCATAAGGCTTCTAATAATATGTCATCCCAATCCTTGTGGTGTAGCTGTACTATTTTGGTAAGAATGGACTCAATAACTTTGTTGGTAGATTCTACTTGTCCATTTGCATGTGGATGGTAGGGTGCAGATTTCATGTGTTTGATTTGGTATTGTTCTGTAATAGATTTGACTAGATGAGAGGTAAATTGAGTTCCCTGATCATTCAAAATCTCTTGAGGTACACCAAATCTAGTAAAGATATCATTAAAAAGGAAGTCTACCACTAATTGTTCACTTGCAGCTGGTAAATCTTTTGCTTCAACCCATTTAGTCACATAGTCGGTGCATACAAGTATATACTTTTTCTTTTTAGATGCAGGGTTAATGGGCCCTACAAAATATAATGCCCACTTCTCGAAAGGCTCAATAACTACTTGAGCTTGAAGTGACATTTGGTCTCGTGCAATAGGCTTACCCATTCGTTGGCATTCATCACAATTGGATACATAGGTTTTAGCATCTCAGAAAATATGAGGCCAGTAGTAACCAGATTGTAGAACTTTGTAAGCGATCATATTGTCTGTGAAGTGTCCTCCACAAGGACCATCATGGCATGCTTGAAGAATAGTATGAATTTCATCTTCCCTTACACATCTCCTGATCACCAAATCTGGTCCTGTTTTGTAGAGGCAATCATCGTGCCACATGTAATTTGCACTTAGTTGAATTACTTTCTATTTTTCTCTAGGAGACAATTTATGAGGCATATTCCCTGTCACAAGATAGTTAGCTACATCTACATACCAAGGAGTGAATGTAGAAATAGAAAACAAATTTTCATCAGGAAAGTTATCTTCTACTAGTGCGTTATCTCCTAGATGAATCATTCTAGATAAGAAATCAGCCACAAGATTATCTTTACCATGTCTATCAATAATTTTGATATTAAACTCTTGTAATAATAAGAGACATCGTGTAACTCTAGGATTTGTTACAGGTTTGTTCATTAAAAATTTGATGGCTGAATGATCAGTGTGTACAAAATCTTGATATCCTGTAATATAGTGTCTAAATTTATTGATAGCATGGACTACAACTAGCAATTCTTTTTCTGTGACTGTATAATTAACTTCAGTTGGAGACAAATTTTTACTGACAAAGTAAATTGCATAGAGAATTTGATTTTCTCTTTTCCCGAGAATTTCCCCAAGGAATGTGTCTGAGGCATCGGTACAGATATGAAAAGAAAGGGACCAATTTGGTCCTCTTAATACAGGGGTAGTTGACAATTTCTGTTTTAGAATTTCAAAAGATATTTGGCATTCATCATCCCACTTAAATTTGGTTTCTTTAGATAATAACTTGAATAAAGGGGTAGCTAGGCTTGTAAAATTCAGAATGAATCTTCTATAGTAGCCCACATGTCCTAAAAATCCATGAACTTCCTTTTGTGAGGAAGGTATTCTAATTTGTGTGATAATATAAATCTTTGTCATATCAACTCTCATTCGAGAACCATAAATGTGATGTCCCAAAACAATACCTTAAGTGAGCATCATTTTTGAATTTTCATTACTTAAAGAAAGATTAGTTTCCTTACACCTAATCAAGACTTTTCTATATTGGTCAATGCTTCCTGGAAGTCTTGTCCATGGACTGTAAATTCATCCATGTAGACTTCCACGCAATCATTGGTCAAGTCAGAGAAAATGGCCAGGACAACCCTTTGAAAAGTGGTTGGGTCATTGCAAAGTCCAAAAGGAAGCACCCTATAAGCATAGGTACCCCAAGGGTAGGTGAAAGTGGTCTTCTCCTGGTCTTTGGGTGCTATTTGTATCTGGTTGTAACCACTAAAACCATCTAGGAATGAAAAATACTTCTTTCCAGACAAGGTATCCAACACTTGATCAATAAATGGTAAGGGAAAATAATCCCTATGGGTGGTTTTTTTCAACTCCCGGAAATCTACACATATCCTCCACTTGCCATTTTTCTTGGGAACTATGACAAGTGGAGATACCCATTGACTATATGAAATGGGGTATATGAGATTGGCTCGAAGGGGTTTTCTCAATTCTTCTTTTACAATATCTCTAAGGGATAGATTCATCCTTCACCGAGGCTGTCAAACTGGTCTGATTTGGTCAATAGTGTAGATATGATTTGTGCATGTGTCAAGGTGAATGCCTTTCATGTCTGCATAATCCCATGCAAAGGCATCAAATTGTCTTTGGAGCATTTCAATTACTTGTGTCTTTTGTTCTAGTTCCAAACTAGCGTTGATATACAAAGGTTTTCCTGGTCTAATCTCAACAAGTTCAATAGTTTCTTCGTTCTCTGAGGAGGCTGGTGATAAGGTATATAATTCAGTGATATCAGGGTGCCAAGTTTGTTGAAATTCGGAACTAAAAATATGTGACAATTCTGCAAAAGACCTTGGGTATTCAATGCAATTTGTGTCAGTCAAAAATAAACTTAAGACTTGTTCATTTGATTGTTCTTGTATTCCTCTTACTTGTTCAAGGGTTAACAGGGGTCTAATGCAATCTTCCTCTCCATAAGGGTTTTCTAACCAAACAGGTATTTCTTGTGTCGGTTGGGCAGGAGGGAAGAGAACAAGTTCTTGGCTATGTGTTCCATTGGATATAGTCATCTCACCAGACCGACAACTGATAAAGGCATCTGTTGTGGCCAACCAAGGGCGGCCAAGAACCACAAGGTGTCCTGGTTTGGAGGATGATTTAGAATAAATGACTAAAAATTCTACTGGATATTCCCTAGAAGCTAGAGTGACTGTGACATCATCTAGACTTCCTGCAGGGCTGATGACTGACTTATTTGCCAACTCTATCATGGTTTGGGTTGGTCGTAACTGGTTGATTTGGATTTTTTGCATAGTGTCAAAAGGAATTACATTAATTTATGCACCCAAATCAATGAGTGTGTTTGATAGAGAAATACCATTAATTTCAATAGTGACTACTGGGTTTCTAGGGTCATTATATTTGTATGGCATTTCAGAAATAAATTAAGATAATTGTCCCACCACCTGAACAAGGGGAGGTTCCTTCTTCTTCCTTCCTATTTTTTTAATGCAAAGATACCTTATGATTTTGGCATATATAGGGATATCCTTAATGGCTTGCAGCAAAGTTGTTTTTATACATACATTTTGTAATTCATCTTCTATATCTCTGTGCAAGGGTGGGTCAGGTTTCTTTACTAATAGTCTTTCGGGGTAGGGTGGAAGATTAACTTGTTGGGTTACTCGTACAGACTGAGAAGTGATTGGAATAGGAGGGGAGGTCCCTTCTTCTGCAGGGGTGGTTTGAGTGTTTACTTCCTCATAATGATTATCATTTTCTTCCTGAATTATTACTGCAAGATTTGATTGGTTTACAACTTTCCCCGATCGTAGTTGAATTTCATAGGTGGGAAAGTTTTGAAATTCTGTATTTTGTACCGGGTGGGTGGTTCGATTATTAGGGTTACGGATTGGTTGGGCAGGGATTGTTATTGGTTTCAGAGGGTTTTGGGCATCGTAGTTTTGTTGTTGATTGGCATTTATAGGTGGTTGTTGTTGCTGGTTAGGGTTCAAGGGGGTTGTAAATTGTTGTTGTATAGGAGGTGGGAGTAAAGCTTGAATTTGTGGTGGCTTGAATCCAGGTATTAATTGGGAAATGTTTGCAGGGTATTGTGGATATGTAGGGTAAGAGGGATTTCCATACATAGGTCCACTCCAACCTTGTTGCCAAGCTTGAGTTTGAGCTTGTGATGCAGGAGCATCTCAAGCGAGCCAGCGCGGAGACAACGGACAGCTGGAAAAGCGTCCAACATAGCTTTTGAAAATGTCTTAAAATATTAATGAAGCCATTAATAAGGAGAGCCTTTGTAAAATGTAAATATACCTTGAGCGATCCACTCTCGTCCTTAGTAGATAGAAGGCATTTATGGTAGTTAATGCAAGTAGGTAGAATTGAATGTGTCGATTAGACAGTTTTAGAGCACAAGAGGGAAATGAGATATAGACCCCCTCATTATGTATTGTAAGATTAGTATGAAGAGCATAGAGGAGAAGCAGAGAGCTGTGTAGCAGACTCCATGTACAGAAGTTCTGAATTAATACAAGAAAGTTGTGATTCGGACTCATGGTGTTCATATATTCTCTGTGTATGCATTTTGAATGTTATGCTCATGGTTATTTTACTCTTTCTGCTATACATTTGCTTTTATGATATGTATGAATGATTTCTTGTTTAATGTCTGAAACCTGAGAGAGAGAGTAAGAGAAATGAGTTTCAATTGTTTCTCTATCAGAGCAAGAGTTCCTGCAAGGAGTGTATTTGAATTGTCCG
The DNA here is from genome assembly GCA_009831015.1 of Picea engelmannii. Lineage (NCBI taxonomy): Eukaryota > Viridiplantae > Streptophyta > Pinopsida > Pinales > Pinaceae > Picea > Picea engelmannii. The sequence goes on along the minus strand of ML781599.1, from coordinate 565,590 downwards.
CAAGGAGTGCATTGACAAAGAGTTCAGAGGTCTATCTATGGAAGCTCAGATAGAGTAGCTTTTGTTCTCATTCACTCAGAAGTGCAGTTAGGCACATGAGTCGTGCAAGGAGTGCGCAGGCCGAGTGAAGTCTCAGAGTTGTGGACTTGAGCGAAGTATTGAGAGACTGCTACTGCAGGTGTGTGCAGAGTCGAAGGGAGTCAAGCACTTGAAAGTGTTTGAAGGTCTGCCGCAAGGAGTGCAAGCAGGATTTTTCAGAAAGACTCAAAGTCATGAGAAAGTTCGGAAGGATTTGGACCTTCGAAGGAGTTGAAGGAAGGCAAGAGACCAAGCACCTTGAAAGTTGGAAGGAAGGCGTAGCGACGTCGACTGTAGGAGGACAAGTTCCATGGAGAGATACACTTTTATTAGTTCGCGTAGAGGTTCTCAGAGGAAGAGACAGACGGTTGGAATTCTCTATGGAGAATCCGCAAATTCCCTTGAGCCGTCAGATCTCACGGAGGAGCAGGGAATTTACAGTGAGTGCTTCGAAAGGTTCTAAGCTCAGGAGGAGTAGAGTCATAGATCCAAGTCAGTCAAGAGTCGTTGGATCACTCGTAAAATTGCCTATCGGGATTTCGTGAGTGGAAGGGCCGAAGACCTGGTATCAGAGTTCACGAAATCATGAAACACGAATTTGTGAAGAGTTAAAAGGATGGTGTGGAGCCAGAGGAGTCAGCGAGGTGGACATGTGGTGCACTATCGATGTAGAAGTCAACCTCGTTGACCATTTTGGAGTTTCACGAGTTGAAGTGCCGAAAGCCTTGCATCAGGACTCGCGAACTCGCGAAGTGTGAAGTCCCGAAATGGAGAGAAGTATAGTTGTGGGGCTAGCGCTGAGAAACGTGTCGGAGTCTGACATTTCAGGATTTCGAGGAACATAGAATTGGGATTTCGGGGTTCATGGAGCAGAGTTGCATGTCATCGCAACTTGCGAACTCGCAAAATATGAAAAGCCGGAGTGGATATCGGAGTTTCGAATTTCGGTATTTTGGGGTCTTAGTGAGCAGGCGCTCGACCACAGGATTCGCAATATCACGAAGGTCGATTCCCTAAAGCATGAGGGAGGAATACTACGAGGTTTCACTGTGGGTGTAGATTTCCCGAAAGGGAAATGAAGACTCATTTCCGAGAGCTCTTTGGGCCAAGGAGAGAAGAACGATCCTGTGTATGTGACCTTTCGACCCACGGGTTGAGGAGGGGTTGCATCATCTTGCTGAGGTGTCCATTGTGGATAGGTCACTCGGGAAGGATCCCATTGTTGTTGTTGATATTGTGCATTAGGGTCATAAAATGTATTGGGGTTTTGGGCTCTCCAAGGTATTTTGGAAGGGTATGGTTGTTCTTGTGAGACTCCTCCTCCCCTATACATGGCTTGTAGCTCAAGCAAAATTGGACACTTAGATGTGGGGTGTTCTAGTGTACACAGACCACAGATTTCTATGACATTTAATGGGAATTCTTTCTCACTGTGCTTCTTTTGGCATCTATGACAAAATATTGCTAAACAAACCTATTCTTCTTGTTTCTTTTTCAGTTTTAGAGTATCTAACTGGTTACTGATTGTGCTCAAGATGTTTTTTTTAAAGTTCTCCAATAAGTTTCCTAACTCAGTTCTGGTGACAGTCACTGAGCTTTGTTTTGTATTTATGCTAAAAGGATCTCTTGGTCCTTTGCCTATTTTAGCTTTTCCTCTTGAGTATCTCCTCCAGTAATTTTCAATTTCTGAAAAAGGATTTTGGTGTACATCTCCTGAACTCAACAAGTTTAAAACTTCTATGCAGTCATCTCTAAGACCTTTCAAGAATACAGTTCTTACTACAGTTGGGTCTGTGGTGAATAGTTTTGACTTCTGATAGTTGTATAAGAATCTTTCTAGGTAGTCTTCAGTGCTTTCATCTTCTGTTTGTTGCATTTTAAAAATGTCATTTTTAGAATTATCCTTACAATAGTCTTGGTAATTTCGTAAAAATGTGTCTTTCATCTGATCCCAAGAGAGGATTGTATTTTCTCCTAAGCTCATGAACCATCTTAAGGATGAATATTTTATTGTACCAGGAAAGAGCTTAAGTTTTTGGGCATCATCTGAGTAGTTATAGCTTCTACATAATATGTCAAACTCGAATAAAAATGAATCTAGATCTTCAGTTGACATACATCTGAAAGTGGGTAATGATGATAGTGGGATGTTCTTCATGCTAATGTTTCTGGAAATATCCAATATTGGAAACCCAAAAGTCTCAGTCTTTGTGGTTGCATTTCCTTCTTCTTCTTTTGTTCTACTGATGGATGGTTCAGAAACTAGATTTTCTGTGTCTCCTATATGTTCAACAGACTCACGTTCTGCCTGCCCAAGTGTTGATTCTTCTATTTTAGGTTCTCCTTCTGGAGCCTCGCTGGCTCCCCTTGAATTTTCTCTTGGTGGAATTTTTCCTGCACTAGTGTCAGTTGGATTAGTGGGGCGGGTGATTTTGAATCTTTAGAGCTTACAAATCTACCCTTGTTATCTCTATATCTATGCATAAAATGGAAATTTGATTCTCAATTGAATTGAAATCCTAATTATATCTAGAAGGTAAGAAGGAAACCTGGCTTTAGAGAACCCCACTCTAGTGGTCGCATGGCTCTTCACTCACGTCTTAAACGTTTTATCCTCCTCTCTCAAGCAGCCTTTAAAAGTATTAAAAATTTATGCAAATAGTCTAAGCTAAAAATCACTTCCTATCATTTGCAACTCCCCGACAATGATGCCAAAATGTTTTGTTGCTTATATGTTTAGTATAATGCACTCATTAATTATCAATATGGGATTCGTAATCAACGAAGTTACAAAACACCAATAAGAAAGGTAATTCTAATGTCATGAGTATAGAACTATTTTAAATTATGTATGCTGGAAACAAAACAAAATAAAAAACTTAAATGCACTTTGGTTGTCTTTCACAGAGAGACTATCCACTCCATTATGGCACATGAAAGTATGAGATGGAGTTGGTTTGATAGATCAACTCTGCTATCTGACCCAGAAAACTAACTATGCAATCCACACTTCTGAAAGGGAAATCACACATCAATCATCAAGACATAGCATGGGTAGTTCAACAGTCAATATACCGAGTATGCTATGGTTCACAATGTGTTGTTGTGAACTTCACTAGTTCTCCTTTAGATATGTCTGACTACTGCTGCCAACATTCATGTCTATGAAACAAAATCAAATTCATAAGAACAGAGCATATGCAAAAGAAGAGCGAGTAAATATTTCTAAGCAATCATATAATGGAAATCCTAATCTAAGTTGTACTGCTATCATCTGAGAGAATTAAAGCTTCAACTAATTTAACATTTACACTATTAAAAACAAATGCTAATACTAATTTATGAAGATGCTGACCTTTGTTGGGCGGTGGGCCCTTGCTGCTTCAATAGGTCAGCGACTGGAGTCTACAATAAGCTTGCTTTCAACCCACACATTACTCTCATTCAAATTTCAAACATAGAATCAAACTTATGCTAACAACTCAACTCACATTTAATCATAGACAATGAAGACATGGAGATAAATGATGTCCTTCTATTAATCTTCACTCAGAATATGTTCTGCAATATAACACACTGCTTCACATGCTGTAATATTCTAACTCTCTCCACTCTTCCACCATCCTTTCCACGACTATTTAATAGTCGTAGTCGTGAAACACAATGAGGTGAAATGATTTGCAAATCAGTCAATTATTAATTTTAATTATTTAGTTACATCTTTTAGCTTCATCCTCATGACACGAAGTGCATGAGGATGAGGCAATCAACAAACTATTCTAACATAGCCTTGCTAAAGAAAATAAACATCCAACAATTGTCTTGGGTGTGATCTGGACTAAACTTGGTACATTCGGCTCTCTATATTGGTACCGGATCACGACAGGTAGATGGTACCAGATCACAATAGTGTGAAAATGGTGGTATCAGATCACGACAGTGTGCAAATGGTAGTACCAGATCACAACATTCCACGGCTGTTGGTACCGGATCGCAACAGGTGAGATTCACTACCAGATTCGATTGGTACTGGATTCAGACAGTGGTAGTCTTGGTGCACAAGTACCGGATAGCTGAGCTGGTACAGGAAGGATGGATTTATCTAGAGGTTAAAGATTATTTATGAAAAATTGAAGCATTAGTACATGAAACATTTAATTTCTTAGCTCAATAATCCACAAAATGCATGAATTAATCACACTTTACCTTATGACCTTATCAATGGCTAATGGTAGCATTCTTTTCATTTACCCAAGCTTAGGTAAGCCAAAAAGGTATAGATGAGGAGTATAATAGGGTAGTGGGGATGTTACTTTAGGGTCTCAATAGACTGGCAATCAAACAATGTCTCATTGTGTTCAACCTCAACTCATTTATTCACATGATGTAGACTTGCACCCTTGGTGGATTGTGTAGAATACTTGAAGACATCACTATGTGGACACATCTTTCCTGAGTTGTTGCTTCATTTTTATTGGACCAATACCTATATGACTTCAGTGATCATGGGAGATCATATTGTACTCCATGGTATACAGATATCCTCAGATTGGTTTTGAGACTAGTTCTATTGGGTTTTGTTCATGACTATGACAACTATTAGCATGTAACCACATTTGTATTTGCCTATTCATGGCCACATACACTTGTTTGATATATTTTTCACATGGATCTGAAATGTAATTTTATTGGAAGCCATGTATGCAAAGTCAGTGTAGAATGTATTGAACAAGGAGTTCATCTAGATGGTCCCCTACCACTCCACTTCTGGTTTATTTATAATCTATTTCGGCCATCGCAGATACTCCTATAACCTCACAAATTAGGGGGCATTTGTTATAGCAAGATTTTCCTCACCCTATGTAATCTTGCACAAATGGCCTTATTCCATTTCCTTATGCAGACTTATCTTCCCTGTTGATAAAATCCAAAGACAAAAATTAATGTTTTTCCACATATACACATCTTCCACACTATATGACAAGCGTATACGCAGGCTACTCCACTACAGCCCGTGTACATCGAGATTTGTGCCAAAAAATGAAAATTAAATGTCGATTTTCCATGTCATGACAAGAGATCTTTGATCCTTGGCCTTCCATATAATGGAAAACTTCTGACTCGGCCCTTCAATTCCATTTTGAAGGCTATAAATGGGCCAATTCCAAGCTATGGAAAAAAGAGAAGAATTCAAATTTGAGAGAAAATTTACTCTGGAGAAATTATTACTTCATATTGAGTCTACATCCCTTTGTCCTTTAAGTATGAACATAGTGTTCATCCCCCTAGCTCTCACCTTATTGATGGATAACCACATTGTACCCCTTCTATGATCTTGCCTTTGGTGAAGGATTGAAGTGGTGGAGGCCCAGCTGGAAGGAACTTAGTTTCTTGATTTAGAACCGTGCCGACACAGAAGTCTGTAATATTTTCATCTTCTGTTGATCATTTATTAATAGAAATAATCCTTTCCCGTCCAATTGATATCTTGCAAATATATGAGTTATTATCCATGGGAATATTTGTTATGTTATTAATGGATTATGTTATCTACTGTGCTAACCTTTTACATTATCACCATATTCTTGCTTTGCTTGTTTGTTGAGAACTAGTTGCAGGTATACATCTTTGGTTTCAAGTGCTCAACGGTGGAATTCATCAAACATATGGATGAGGTAGGCCTCTTTTTTATCTCGCTTGCATATTGGTTTATATAGCATATGTTGGGATATAGTTTATTTCTGCAGTCATTTCCGTATGTTGTGGTTTACCCTAGCCATAGAGAGATTTTCCATGTAACAATAATATGCTTACATGTTTATCTTTTAAACCATATGCTAAATCAATTTCCCTTTGAGTAATATTGGTATATTTATTACGATGAGATTCTTTAAACAAAGTATCCACCCCTTCCCATGATAACCTTCCATTACAATGTATACATCGACCTATCCATACCTTCATCCAATCAAGATTGTTTTTTATGTATAAATATAGTGCATCCCACTCTCGACCAACTGTATTAAAAAGTAATAAAAGTTACTAATTAGAATAAATATTAGTAATTGATCATGTAAGCTAAATAAAACTTAAATAAGTACAATATAGAAATAAATAAATATTAATTCAAAGTATTATATATCTCTTCCATATAATTACCTCTCACTTTCCTCATTCTACCTTTCCCAACCAGGACGTCCCCTTCAAATTTGTTAATGGAATTGACATCCCAAATCCTTCATGATTTTTTTTGCTAATTTAGGAAGATATTGACTAATATACACCAAATATTGATATACCATATATCTCTCCGCCATAAAGCCCTCGGGTTGTGCTCTTTTTCTAATGAAATACTTCAATGAACTCAAGTCCCTCTCCACCATCCACATTAACCTTGTCTGTATAGGTCCACACATTTCAACCTCCTCAACTTGGTGTATGAGGTAGGGTTCCTGTGGATTGAAAAATGCCAGAGGTAGATAATTTTTTATTTTTCATATTGGCCGAGAAATTTCTCTCCTAAAATATTTTATATCTTCTCTATGGATTTATTTAGATAAAATCACCTACACATGATAGAATAAATCAAATCATAGGTTTCAAGAACAACGTATATACATTGAAAGTAAAACAGATATCAACAAATTGATAAAAAAAAATAATTTTCATATAAATCATTAATATTTACCTCATGTGTTTTCCAAGGTCATATATAACTTGTTTTACATTGTTGTCAAAGTTTTCAAAGAGATATAGAGGTAGAACATATTGTAACAACAAATGGATCATTAATTGTTTTCAAAAGAAAACCAAATTATAATACTAAAAATTCGTATATTTATCAATATAGAAATATACCAAAATAAATATATTAATGAAGGTATTCCAATCATGAGTTTTCACCCCACCAAATTCACCTTTATTCCTTAAGATATTCTTTGTGTTTGAAGCAAATCCCAAGGGAAATTTAATTTTCCGAATGACTTGTTTTACAACATTGCTTTCCTTCTTTGTAAATAACCATGGAAAACTATTTAGGTTTCCATTTTTATTTGAACATATCACAATTTGTAGTGCATGATTGGCTTCTTGAATGTCAATACAAATTTTGACAATTTTTTCTTTGTCACTTCTTATAACTACGATTCTCCATAATGGTTATGTTACATTTTTCTCAATATGAATTGTATCAAACAATTGAGATATATGTAGATGCTCATTATAGGTAGACCTATTGAATTGTATAGGGTAACTTTTCATTCCTTGTGGAATACCATTAATTCCTTGACGATATTTATGAAACACAATTAATGAGATTACAACAATAATTGTTAGATACAATAAAAATAATTCAATAAAAATAAAAATTGTAAAACATTAATATATATGAAACATATACTAAATGCTTACCTTGACAATTTCTATTATATTCCAACTTCCATAGGTGAGGTATCATTCTTCGTGGTTTTATTCCAGTCTCTTCTTTCAAATTGAAAAGATGTTTTTCAACAGCTCTATACTTGTGGTTCTTAGGGAGGAAGTTCCTATACTCATCAATTGCCTACTTTTATAGACTTATTGAACAAAGTGATTTCATCCTAGGACCAAAAAATGAACATGCAAATTTGCTCTTTGTTTTAAGACCTGCAAGATATGGACTAATGTCAGTGTTATTTATATAACAAAGAATTAATATTTAAGAAGCATGCATCATAATTTCATAAAATTATATACTATTAAAGTGTAGCAGTATGTTACATACCACAAAAATGTGTTATCTCTAGGGGATAATGAATTTTCCATGTAAGTATTCCATGGAATTGAATTTTCTTTTTCCCTATTGGTCTAGAGATGTCATACATAGTGATTCTAACCCATAACTTTAGTAGCTTGTCGACAAGAGGTCAATATATACATTTATATATTTCACTTGTTACTTATCTAATTGGGTGAATGTACACATAATTACTACCTTGTATATATATATATATATATATATATAGGTAATTATGCAATGAATAAGTAAAACAAAATGCAACGTTCAAACCAATTTTGTAAGAAAATACCTTGAACAGTCATTTCCAACATTGTGTGCTCCCACTTTATTGAAATCCAAGGAGGAAGGTTATAATTTATGTAACATCCATCTCTTTCACACACTGAGCAAACTTATTCTTTGAGGACACTTGCTTGCAAGTGATCCAGATTATTATACCATTGACCATTGATTATTAATATGAGGCATTATGGATGTGATTATATGTTGTTTTGATGTATTGACTTAGAAAGATGCTATTTCCTCGGTTCTCCTGAGTGTGCAAGATTTGGACCTCAAGGATGATGAGGCATCAATGAAACCTTTGGACTCCGGATCGAGTAAGGGAGTGGACTATTGGGGTTTGATTGTTGTATATATATGACATATGTGCATCTGATTAGATGTTATGATTATGGATGTTATTCTGACATGATTCGTTGATGATGCAGGCTGAAGATAGCTTGTCGAACAGACTCACATGTGGAGTAGAGGGGTCATGCACGACTACCAGAGACATTGAGGGAGAGGTGTGGACAACAGCCCTACCATAACCTACTAGCACTATCGTTGTGGCTCAAACTGTAGGTTAACGATTACCTAGTTTGAGAAGACCCATGATGTCGTAAGGGAAGACTGCGACAGTCGCTAACGATGATTCTAATGGTAACGCAATAAGGTAGGGGCCTTATTCCTTAGAGGCCCTTAGTCTCTCACAAGATCACCTAGTGGAGTATTGACTCCAGGGGTTTTTGATGTCTACCAAGTTAGTCAAGAGGCGAGTGGCACCCTTAGAGCACGTAGTGTGTCCTGAAGGGCACGTCACACAAGAAAAATGGAAAGAGGTGAGTGGTACCCTTGGAGCATGTAGTGCATCCTGAAGGGCACATCACGCAAGAAAAACAGAAAGAGACGAACGACACCCTCGGTGCACATAGTGCGTCCTGAAGGGCACGTCGCGCAAGAAAAATAGAAAGAGTCAAGTGGCACCCTTGGAGAACGTAGTGCATCCTGAAGGGAACGTCGTGCAAGAAAAACAAAAGGAGGCGAGTGGCACCCTTGGAGCACGTAGTGCATCCTGAAGGGCACGTTGCGCAAGAGAAACAAAGTGACGTGAGTGGAACCCTTGGAGCACCTAGTGCGTCCTGAAGGGCACGTCGCATTGTTAATTAATAAGATAATAAACTTAGATGGCCTTAGAACGAATAAAGGGATAAGAAAGATTTAAAAACATTTTCCCTAATAAAATGTCACCGAGCCTCGAAAATTAAAATCTGGGTCTAAAGTAATACTTGTAAAAAAATAAAAATAATAATAATCATCATTAAACATGTGACGAAAAGGGGGGTAAGAAACTTGATTAAATGATTAAAATTAAATTATTAAGAGATTTAAAATTTTAAAAAGGAAATGATTGTTTTGTTACACATGCTAATTAAAATTTATTAATTAAAAAGAAAAAGGGGAAAAATATAATTTTCTACACTTACTAATTTGAGTTTAGATAAAAAGGGAAAGAGAGAAATTTAAAAGAATTAGGAAACTAAAGGAAAAGGGGGAAACATAAAGAAAAAGGGAAACATAAGGAAAAAGTAGAATGACCAACTCAGAAATGAATCTTGCCTTTAAGAACTTTCTAAATTGAACTCAACTAGTAAATTAGTAAGGGGGAAAGTCATTAAATTGTGTGAGGGAATATGGGGACACCTAGGAGCGATTCTAGGAATAATTTTAGGTGGGTAGGGAAAAATGAGTAATCGAATAATTAATGAAATTAATTTATAGTGCAACAGAGGAGATGGGTGACACATGTATGGGGAGGATTTTTCTAAATTAAATTATTGAAAAATAAATTAAATGGGAGGAGAAGGATGGATGTCTTTTGTCATGCGTAACGTTAAGCTACAGAATTTTAGACTTGACTAACTTAGCTTGTGTGAGTTGGGATACCTAGCTCGGTGAGGAGTGGTAGCTTGGCCTTGCGAGGCAAGCTGTGATCTAGCTTCTCTCTGGTTCAGTGTGCGTGGCCCCTTTGGGGCTCGGGGGGATAAGGGGGAAGAAGAGTACCCCTAGCATTGGCTGGGAGGTACCGGTGAAGTCTCATTGGTCGACAAGCGGGAGCTGCATAGAGCATGGATGACAATGACTCGAAGAGGATGACTTGGGCTGCAATACACATGCTCTTATTCTGCATGGTAGATTATTACTTACTTTACACTTTTATTTATGTACTTTTAACTGTGTAAAGAAGGTGTTTGACTTAGAATTTTATTGAGAACTTAATTTTCCCATAGCCTTAAGCTCGTTGCTTGACTTGATTCCCTTGACATTCGGTCCTTGATGCTGTGACGGCCCTGTTGGTTTTAATTGATTTTTATGAAGAGTTTATGCGGTCTTCGTCCTCATCCCTAGTTCGTCAGTCAATGCCTGAGCAGTTGGCCAAGAGTTGAATCAACGGTCGTCACTTCGATGCACAACAACCTATAGATTCTAATGCCCTGCTTTTATGTGTATGGATGATGAGTGAAGGATGTGTTTGCCTAGCTATTTACCCCTTCTTATCTCCACGTATTGATCTCCACCTTGCAATGGTCTCTGCATGTTATATCTGAAAATTGTGTTTAGTATTCTCTACATTCAACACCCTCAACCACGAAATTTTTAACTCTGCATTTATATATATATATATATATATATATATATATGTATGTATATATATTGCTGGATAATTTAATTCTGTGTTGTATTACCTTACTGGCCACTTAACTCTGCATTTTAATTTTATTTGATGGAAATTATTCTCTGCACTTTAACAAACTCATCCACAAAATTTTTGACTGTTTTTAATATATTCGTGGATAGTTTTTCTTTACGTTTAAGGTTGAGTTTACTCTTTGCATTTTGTTTTTAAATTGACCCTTTTACTCAGCGTTTGGGTGATGCCCCTTTCTTGGGTTTGCATGGAGTCCTCATCCTGTACCTCAGCCTTTACCTTAGCAAACAACAACGACATTCTCTGCGTTGCTTTAGATCTCTACGAATTTCTTGTTGTGATTTTGTTTGCTGCGAATTATTTTTTTTACTTCAGTCCTGTGACATCATTTTTATTCAATCATAATATCAGACAGAGCACTTGGTAGCTGCTATATTAATCCACTACTTAGAAATAGAGAAATATATATAATGTTGTCAACTAAATTATCATCCCCGAATTTTAAATTTTGTTTGGGTATCTTCAAGTGAATGTAGGTCGAAGATCTTAAAATTGTATGGTCATTGACAATCATATTTTACACTATATTTCAGACTGTTAAAGTCTCCATACCTTTAATTGGTAAACTCGAAGTTAAGACCATAGCAATCGCCGAAATTTAGTTGTTGTACCTTATTTGAACTTGAGTGGACTCTATTTTTAATTTGCTTTGTCGAAACTCGAAATTTCAAGGGTCTCTGTAATTTCATTTTAATCCGGATTTGGTGTTTGTTTAAGTCAATGCAAAGTAGATCTAAAATCCGTAGTCTGAGATTTTCATGGATGACGTGAATAACTGTTGTGAGTTTCAATGATTAATGATAACTACACTTTACCGGATTCTAGACTGGGATTATAAGAGAATAGTGTCGTTGTAATAATATTATACTATCAAATCAGAGTTGGCATATTCACTATAAAAATTATGTGCAATCTCTAATTTGGCACTACAGTGTGTCGTAGAGTTTTTGTACAATTATCAGTTGAGTTTTCTTCTCTATATGATGATAGTGCAACCCTACACTTCAACCGTGCGTGGAATATTCACATAACAATGTAACTGAAATCGACTAGTGTTATCTATCCCTTAAATAAATAGTTTCTTATGAACTGAGAATGCATTAACAAAGGAAGGCTACAATTGGATTATTATAAGTCCATCAATGACAATTAATACTTGAAATATTCCATAGAGCGCCAAGCTAATCTTCCCTCGAATAGGAAGTTTGTTTACACATTTTAAGTTTGAGATAAACTAAACTTCTAATGGATGGCGTTCAGTGTGTTAAGAATGATACGCAGGATTTAAAATAACATCATTGTTGTGTTGATTTTATTGTTCTGAAATAGTAAACTATTTTGGATTTGTAAAGGATGCTTTAAACTTTTTCAATAATAATTTTTTTTATTATATAAGTTCTCATGAGAAACCCTTTATGTGGACACGTCAAGGGACTAGTAAATACACTTAGAAGAATGGAAGGAAAATGATTTAAGGATGTCTAGATTGAATTAATGAACTTGTTGTGTTGATTTTATTGTTCTGAAATAGTAAACTATTTTGGATTTGTAAAGGATGCTTTAAACTTTTTCAATAATAATTTTTTTTATTATATAAGTTCTAATGAGAAACCCTTTATGTGGACACATCAAGGGACTAGTAAATACACTTAGAATGGAAGGAAAATGATTTAAGGATGTCTAGATTGAATTAATGAACTAAATAAACAATTGTTTATGGAAGAAGAAGTTAAATTAAGTCTCCTAAATAAAATTTTGGAAAGAGTCTTTAGAGTCCTTAGGATTGGAAATAAATATTATCAACTTGGATTTATTCAATAAAATGATTAGTAAAAAGAATTTTTAAATGATTAGACATCAATGATTTTATTAATATAATCTAATAAAGTGATTAGTAAAAAGAATTCTTAAATGATTAGACATCAATGATTTTATTAATATAATCATATGTTTTGAGTTGATTGATATTATTTTGTCCTTTAAGAGAAAGTTTATTCAGATCCTTATTTTTAAGTCTCCTAAATAAAATTTTGGAAAGAGTCTTTAGAGTCCATAGGATTGGAAATAAATATTATCAACTTGGATTTATTTAATAAAGTGATTAGTAAAAAGAATTATTAAATGATTAGACATTAATGAGTTTATTAATATAATATTAAGTGTTGAATTGATTTATATTATTTTTGGTCTTTAAAAGAAAATTTATTCATATCCTTATTTTTAGACATTTGAATTTTGAATAATGAAAATCAACACCTGCACTTATAAATGTTTAAAGGTCGAATGATTCCAATCTTATTAAGTAGGGTGATGAGTTTTGTTAAAAGTTGTTATGACACTAGTATAATTATTAGAATCAAATGGTATCTTAAGTAGATCATAAACTCTTGATTTGTTAGATCCTTGGATGAGAGGATTTGTTTTTAGTTGTTAAACTTCGAATTTTATTCTTGATTTTAGAATAGAATTTTGGGTAAGGGAATTAGATACTTCCTTGTGCCTCAGAAAAGTCGCCATCCCTGAGACCTTGAGTGGTCAATTTCAATTGGATGAGTCATGGGCTTGAGTGTTTCTTACGTGTCCTAGAGGTCCTAACCTTGCAGGATAGGTTGGGTGAGTAGTTAATTTAATTTTCAGTTTCTCGTTGATCATTATTTATTTTGCGCTTTAGTTGGTTGTGATGCACTAAACTACATCGTTATTTTTGTTTTGTGTTGAACATGTGTCGTTGTTATAACATTAATGTGTTGGCTTGGTCTCGTCGTTTATTTAGATGACATGTAGATGATAATTCCTTTTTATGTTGTCGTGTTGATTTTGAGATGTTATAATCATGTCATGATGATTCATTTACCCTAACATTAAAGAACAAACAAAAAAAGTGTACTTCGTTTGTTGTCGTAACAGAGGGGACGTTACAATTTATAAAACAAATAGGCCACGCTGAGTAAATATACTCGAGCTCAACAAATCGATTGACAGTGTCAGCTACTAATGAAATCCTAACATTACGAGGTTCTTCTTTAAAAATTGTCCATCTTTCTTTGATGTTCTTAAATGTAGAAAAATATGTAGGAATTTGAATCTAACACGATATTCACTTCTATTCCATGTCAGTAATCCATAAACTATGCAATGTATTGGCACCAGATCAATCAATTTAAATGTGGAATTATATAAATATGACAAAGAACCTTCTGAGGCACCTTTTTTGTTACTTGATTGGTTTGATATCTAGTGATTTGCCCTTGCAGGCATTTCGTTTCTGATGCATATTGTCCATAATATATAATATGATCATTCAGAGATGCATCAATAGTGTGATACTTCATTCCAATATATTTCATAATGGTACACAATTGTTGGTATGTGAGAGGTAAATTAATTGACGGTGGTAAGAAAAAATCACCTAACAATCTACAACATAACTAGTTAATGTAAATAATAGTAATACAAAAATATTGCACCCTTAATTTACAAATTAATTGACACTAAAAATAGAGAAAAATAAAGTCGACCTTTACATATATTATGTAATGAATTATATTATGTACCTTAGGATATGTGCAAGACAAGTGTTTGACAAACTATTCAATATCTTCAAGTTCACCAACAAAATTATAACAGAGATAATATTTATTCTTGGGACTTCAAAAAGGGGTTGTTTTGGCTTCACAAGTAGAGGTTCATCATGAATATCATCAAACATTTCCTCATTGATAGGATAAAAGATTTCCTAGATCAATCTATTTGTCCCGTCATCCGGCTCAACAATATTACTGGTGTCATCTTCTTTCATAGAATTGACTTGATCTTCAAAATCCATACCATATTCCACATATTATAGAATAGTATTTCTACTACTACTTGGCAGATATCTATCTAGTGACAGACATCTAGGAGGATTTATCTTTACAATTAAAAACAATCAATACCATTATTGTATATAATAAATATTAAAACATTTTATATATATATAAATAAAATAAATAGAAAGACATATCTAATGAATAACTTACCATGGGATGATATATGTATACCCCCCTTCATAATTCCCATACCTCCAACAATGCATTTCAACTATTTCCCTTACAAGTATTTTTATTTTCAATCCTCTACATTGATTGCAAGGGAAATAACATTTACCATCATCGACCTATGCCTCCAATGTAGCCCTTAACCTAGCATTCATCCTTTCACTCTATTCAAGTATTGGCATTGTGATTTCCTATATTTACAACAAAATCCACTTAAGCAATATAAGTACAATATATGAATATATTCTTACGGTACAAATTTCATCGAATTATATTGACACCATATGTACTAGATAATCAATCCATTTTTTGTCATATATTTATTAAAGTTTTATAACAATAGTCAATAATTAATCAACAAATAAAAACTATACATTTTTACCACAAAAGTTTCAAATATTGACTATAAGAAAGTAATAAAATCAAATAATAAAAGAGAACCAAACCAAGACAAATTGTATAGAAATTAAATGGAATTGAGTAGACATGTTCATACCTATTTCCTAGGAACAATTTTTGTCCCCAAATGAAAGAGGGTCTAAGGGTTAGAGATCCAATACGAGTATTTAAAAATGAGACAAAGTGATATTAAAAATTTGTAACATTCAAAGTACAAAATATGAGCTATGAAGATCAAGAATTGGATTTGAGGCAAGTAGCACATAGAAGAAAAAATAATAAATCATGTAACAAACAATGAGCATTAAAATATTTTATAATTGTTGCACCTATAAAAAAAATAGTCGAAATCACTCACCATTGTTGATCTTTCGACAAAGATTGACTATATAAAAGTTGAACAAGTCAGTGACGGCTAAATTGTTTTCAAACGGGTAGTTGGAATTATCTATGTTCATCGATAGATAGATGAACTAGAGTCAAAATATTGACGAATATAAATGTTTTTTGAAAGTACGACATTCATCGCAACACCCAAAAAAAATTATTAAAATTTTAATATTATGTCATAATTTGTGACGGTATGATTAATTTCATCCTTATCGTTGGAAGTTTTTGTCAAATTTTGACCCCATATGTAGTAGTTATATGAACATGAAATTCAAACTTCCAATTAGGATATGTCAAAATTGGAGCACTACTTAACTTCTCTTTTAAGATATTGAAAGTTTGATCACATTTAAGGGTCTAGCGGAAAACTTCAACCTTCTTCAACAACTTCTCCAGCGGGGTAGTTATACTTGTGTAGTTCCATATGAACCTTTGATAATATCTAGTATTAACCAAAGTGGATCGCAACTTCTTGGTAGTTGGAATGGGAGGCATATTAATAATAACATTTACTTTTGTAGGATCAACCAAAACTCCTTATTTGCAAATAATATGTCCTAGCAAATTCCCAAAAGGCACACAAAAAACTCATTTCTTCAAGTTCAATGAAATTTTTAATTGTCTACAGTGGCAAACATTAACTGAAGTAAGCCTATGTGTTCCTTAATAATGATTTATATAGTCCATTTGTTCATTTAAACTTCCCAAAACTTATGGATAAAGTCTTGAAAATCAACAATAATGATTCTAGAGAAGAAAATAGGAGCATTTTTAATCCCAAAGGGCATGAAATTGTAAGCAAAAGAGTCACATTGATCCAGATGGATCTCAATGGCCATCCATATTTTCCATTGAATCACCATTTTGAGCCTATGGTTTTGATAAACCATGATGCCCACCCTTTTGATGGGGAATGGAATGAAATTTCATCTTCATTTGTTAATTACAGACATCATGTAATGATTTCCTAGTGGTCTTATGTACATGCCTACAACATAGCATTAATGCACTGAATCCCATTAGAACTCCGCAGTTAAGCATTCTCATGCTAGATTAGTATTGGTATGGGTGATCACCCGAGAGGTCCTAGTGTTTTACATGCCTATGGAATTTTATAAACTTAGTCCAATTTATCCCACATGCATCATGGGAATTGTTATCCTCTTACTCTCTCATATATAATTGAGGTGAAGGAGGCCCTTTAAGCATGAAATGAAGTGTGATGTAAATCTTGTTGTGAATGAAGTGTAGCAAACATCTCTTTATTTTTAGAGATAGGCTACTCCATTCTGGCACTTTTTATTCTACAATTTTTTTCTCTCTTGTTCATTAATAGAAATTGGTTTTCACTATATTTTTGTGTTCTACACATTATCTATGTGTATTTCCTTGTTATATATCGGTTATATTTGCGTCTTCATGTCATTCTCAAAATAATCTGGACCAGTGGTATCAAAGTAGGTTGCTCCTTATTGTTTCTTAGAGAAGGTCCCTGACGATGTCAAGGTATAGAGAGTTGGTTCTTGAGATAATTTCTCTTGAGGAAAACTCCTCTCGCCAGCCCAAGCGACCTCCCATGGCAAAAGAAAAGAGAGATGACAAAGAAGGAGATCCTTTCAAGACGTTTCTCGAGGAATCCCTCATGTAAGAAAGGAATGAGATGACCAAAAACTTTGCTGAGATCCTTCAAAGAATATTGATGGTGACAACTGAGGCATCTTCGACAAGAAGCCATTTCACAAGTGCAACACCCTTCAAGGTACAAGTCAATTTTGATATCCCCTTATTTGAAGGCTAGATATATGCATATACTCTAGAAAAATGGTTGAATCTTCTATAAGGTTATTACTTTGTCCAAAAAAAAATTGACAGTGAAAATATCACCTTTGCGCTCCTTAAATCCCTTCCCCATGTCATTGCTTGGTGGGAAGGCTATTGGGAGAAAACCCACTTGGGTGTCCTTTGTAGATTCCTTAAAGGAGGAGTGATACACGCAGACCCCCTCTGACCCTCAGGCTGAAGTCCACTCTAAGGATCGTTCAATCACTCCTCCGGGCTGAATTAGCTCTTTTGATTCCCTACTGGAATCTCAATTTCCCGATCCACGGGTCCTTCTTCTTACCTCACAGTCTTCTACACACGACAATGAAATTCGAGACTTATAAATGTGAGATCCCGACCTCTTGTTAACGTGAACTCCCAAATTCCCGATTTCTGATTTGTTGAAATGCTATTATCCCCGACCTTCTCCTCCTTTCATGATTTTGGGTTTTCAAACGCCGAAATGCTCCGACCTTATGTCTTCAGGATCCCCAAAATGCCGATTTTCCGGTATCCTGATATGGCTCAACCTGGTTCCTTGCCTTTTGTGATTTCATAGGTTCAATATCTGAAATGCTTTGTCCTCTGTGACACAAGACCCTCAAAACATCAAAACCTGGTATTCTGAAATGTTGTTTCCTTGGGTATTCTCCTTTCGCAATTTTGGAACTCCAATTGCCAAAATGCGTTGACGCCTTGTCCTCGGAACTCCCGAGGTTTCAAACTCCGAAATGTCGAAACCCCTTCAATCTCCTGCACGTGTCCTACTCAATTGGATGATCATGATCCTTTCAAGGTTTTCTTCCTCTTGAATAGGATCCTATGTATTTAGGATTTCTGAATTCCTGGTACCCAGTACACCAAAATACCGAAATGCCCTTTCCTTTCGGAATTTTCCCCAAAATCCTAGATTGTTGCCACGTGTCCTCCTAAGATGGACGGTCCTCAGTGTTTCATGATTTTTTGACTTATTAACCCCTATGAATAAATCTCCTCTGTCAACTCGAATCCCCAGTAACCGAAATCCGGGTGGACTCTCGATCTCTGCCACGTGTCCTCCATGGATGGACGGTTGCGATCTTTTCGCTATTTCGAGACTTTCACCATGGAGTATCCTGACCTTCGTCAACAATACCTCTGAAATCCTGAAGTTCGAAATCCCGATGTGCTCACTCTTTCGGGACTTTTATGTCTTCTACTATGTGAGTGAGGGTTTAAACCTCATGTAGCTCTCAATATATCTGACGATTGTCGGTTATTTTTAGCGAGATCCAACAACTCAGAATCTCTTATGTCCTGCACACTCCTCCACTACTCCCTGGATGTGGAAACTTCAATGGTCCATATCGCTTTGGCTGATCTGACGGTATTTTCACTCCTCCTGAGCTTACAGGATTTCTTCCTGACTTGGAAGAATTCTCCAGGTGAAAAAGGCCTCAACCTTTGTTCCTCTCCTCTGCGAAATCCTTACCTTGAGTCTTGCCTAAGTACATGAAAATTCTCTCCCTCTTGAGATTTCCTATTACTTAGATTCATAAGGAACTCAATCCTCTTACCCTTTCTCCTTCAGATGGAGAATTTGATGCCCTCCTGGAACTCCTTATATCAAGCAACCTCTTGTTGAGTCTGCAGGGTGTTCAACAAACTTGTGAAGATCCTTCTCCTTGGACTCTTCTTCAAATCTAGAACTCAAAGAGTTCTTCCTGTGCTCTCTAGCACCTACTCAATGCCCTCCTGGCAGAGTGTCTAGAATCCCGAGTGATTCTGACTTCTATTGAACTCACAGCAGATTTATTCCTCAACACTCTATGCCTGTGCTCAATGCCCTCCTGGCAGAGCCTTATAGAACTCCTCAGAGATTCTATCTCCTTACTATGTCTTCCTCTACATAGTATTACCTCCAAGTTGTTCAGCAACCTTGAGGTCTTCATCTGAGCTAATGATTTCAGCTACTGTTCCCTCTTGGCACACCTTTGTCTGAACCCGTAGAATTCAGAAATACACTCTCTGTGCACGACTATCAGAACCCGCAGTGTTTTGTCACACCCTCATGGTTTGAAGCCTCAAAGACATCTAACCCTGAAATCAAGCAACCCCTGCAAATTCATTCCTAACATACATCTACAACATAAAAAGAACACACATAGACATTCATTCAACACAGAAAATACTTGCAGGAAAAACTGCTTATGTTTGTATTAATAAAAATGCCTCTTTACAAAGGTGTTCTGAGCATGAACTTCAAGAGTGTCTCGGATCCTTCTCAAATCTCTCTGCATACTACTTCTATGCCTTCTCTACTACTTTTCTACCAACTCTCCTCTTCTACAAAAGAGATTCAAAGATCTTTTTACATGAGGGGGATCTTCGAGATCTTCCCTCCAATCTACCTACCCTATTCAATTACATTGAATGGGATGTCTAGTCCAAAATCGGATCTAGATTTCAACCTTACAAGCATTCAAGGATCCCTACAGCTATGCTTGTGCAAAGTGTGGCTTTACGGCTCAACATTCTTACATTCATTTAATTACATTCAAATTCAAATTTGAAATGAGGGTTGTACCTCTCTTCATTGAATGTGTGCGCTGGCGTGGGATAGATGGTTAGTTGATTGACATGGAGAGATGCTCCTACATCATACTCCTCAGCTGGAAAATTCATGAGCTCTTACTCATAAGCTTCCCATCTCAGTTGTTGAAATCCTCCTGGATCCCAAACAAATTTCTGGAGTTGTTCATCTGCTCCATCTCTTTGCCGCTGTTGCTTCTGTTGCGCTACTGCTACTACTACTTTTCTTCCCAACTTCTACTTGCTAGTAGTCTCTGTTGACTCTACCATCAGCCTCCTGACCTTCTTGATCACTTCGTCCAGTTGCTCCAGTGGTTGACTCTGTTCATGCAGTCTCCTCTGTTGCAAAAATTTTCTACAAATGGACAAATCACAATGATCTCTCATGCCACCCTCTTCATCTGTTCCCAAACTCATCTATTGTATGTGCATACCCTGCACTATCACCCTTCTCTCCAGCGATTCAATCTATTCACACAGATCAGGAAAGCTCATGTTGTCTGCTTCTTCTTCTTCTTCTGCTTCTGCAAGCTCCAATGCTGCAGTCTTTTCAGCTTCCTGGCTGAAAGTATTGAGCCACTCCTCAGAATGCTCATCTTCTTCTTTTGCTTGGGTAGCTTCTAACACCTTCTCCAATTCTTCTTTCATGATAGTTAAAGATAGTTGTCCTTCTACTGTTGTCTCTCTTTCATCAGCAACAAAAATCCTCACCTCAACTGGGCTATGTGGCAGCAATATCTGAATTCCTCCAATCATTAGAAGATTCTTCTAATCTTCCTTCTCTGTCAGTTGCATCTGCTAATCCAATTCCATCTTTGAGATCATCTTCTCTGTCAGCTCCTCAAGCTAATCTAAGCTCACCTTTGAGTTCATGAGACTCTCAAACAGTCCCATTTTTATTCCCATGTCCACCTGGAAAATTGGGATTTTCCTGCTACCCTCGTGGCAAGCCATGAGATCATGTAGTGACCTCATTTCATTTCCCTCCTAGAAACGTGAAATTCCTTGGCTTTCCTCCTGATGGTCCATGTGATCCCATAGAAATCTCAACTCCTTGCCCTCCTGGCAACGTGAAATTTCATGGTTGTCTTCTTGACAGTCCTTGAGATCTTCAGCTAATCCCAATTCATCCTCAACATCACTGAGATTTCTCCCAGACTCTGGTTCACATACCTGAACCACTTCCTTTGGTCCGTCGAGGTTTTCAACATGCCTCAACCATCCTCTTAACAATCTACGTTGTCTTCTAGCCATCAACTCCTTGACTAGCCATTTTTCTTTTGTCCTCATGGGCCATTCATATACCCATCTTGACTTGGCATTTTGTTGCATCTCAAATGAAAGTTCATCCATTCTTTCACTCATCTCGGCAATTTCTTCATCCCATTCAGCTTTTCTTATCATCTCTGGGTCGTTCCTTCCAACACTCGTATAGCCTTTAGTAGCCATCTTGTTGTTCTTGTCTGCCCTCCTGGTAAACCTGTTGTTACTCTGCAACAGTCATCTACAGAGTCTTCAACACTTTTATTTATTCTCCTCACTTAACCTGAAATATACAGATGAAATCCCGCTCTGATACCACTTGATGTGTATCAGGGTACTCCTTTTCCCTAGCTTACTCTGCCTGAGATATACAGAAAAAATCAAGCTCTGATACCACAACTGGTGTGTATTAGAGCACTCCTTTTCCCTAGCTTACTCTTCCTGAGATATACAGACAAAATCAATCTCTAATACCACTTGATTCACGCAGACCCCCTATGACCCTCGGGCTGAAGTCCGCTCTCAGGATCGTTCAATCACTCCTTCGGGATGAATTAGCTCTTTTGATTCCCTGCTGGAATCTCAATTTCCTGATCCACAGGTCCTTCTTCTTACCTCACGGCCTTCTGCACATGACCATGAAATTCAAGACTTATAAATGAAAGAGCATGACCTCTTGTCAACGTGAACTCCCAAATTTCTTATTTCCAATTTGCCGAAATTCTATTCTCCCCGACCTTCTCCTCATTTTATGATTTCGGGTTTTCAAACGCCAAAATTCTCTGACCTCATGTCTTCAGGATCCCCGAAATGTCGATTTTTTGGTATCCCGATATGGCTTCACCCGGTTCCTTTCCTTTTGTGATTTTGGAGGTTCAATCCCCGAAATGCTCTTTCCTCTGTGACACAAGACCCCCGAAACAACGAAACCCGGTATTTCGAAATGTTGTTTCCTCGGACTCCAATTGTCGAAATGTGTTGATGCCTTGTCCTCAGAACTCCCGAGGTTCCAAACTCTGAAATACCAAAACCCCTCCAATATCCTCCACATGTCCTACTCGATCGGATGATCATGATCCTTTTGGGGTTTTCCTCCTCTTGAACTAGATCCTATGTATTTAGGATTTCCAAATTCCCAATACCCAGTACGCCGAAATACCAAAATGCCCTTTCCTTTCGGAATTTTCCCCGAAATCCTGGATTGTTGCCATGTGTCCTCCTAAGATGGATGGTCCTCGTCGTTTCACGATTTCACAACTTATGACCTTCTGTGACATAATCTCCTCTGTCAACTTGAATCCCCGGTAACCGAAATCCCAGTGGAGTCTCGATCTCTACCATGTGTCCTCCACGGATGGACGGCTACGATCTTTTCGCTATTTTGGGACTTTCGCCGTGGAGTGTCCTGACCTTCGTCAACAAGACCTCCGAAATCCTAAAGTCCGAAATCCCGATGTGCTCACTCTTTCGGGACTTTCATGTCCGCTACTCTGTGAGTTAGGGTTTAAAACTTGTGTATCTCTCAACAGATCTGATGAATATCAACTATTCTAAGCGATATCCAATGGCTCATAATCTCTTCTATCATGCGCACTCCTCCACTGCTCCCTGGACGTGGAAACTTCAATGGTCCAGATCGATTCAGCTGATCCGATGACAGTTGTACTCCTCCTGAGATTACATGCTTTCTTCCTGACCTGGAAGAATTTTCCAAGTGCAAAAGGCCTCAACCTTTTCTCCTCTCCTCTACTAACTCCTTACCTTAAGTCTCACCTCCCTCCTAAGCTTTCCTATTACTCAGAGTCATAAGGAACTCGGTCCTCTTACCCTTTCTCCTTCAGATGGAGAATCTGATGCCCTCCTGGCACTCCTTAGCTCAAGCAACCTCTTGCTGAGTCTGCAGGGTGTTCAACAACCCTATGGAGATCCTTCTCCTTGGACTCTTCTTCAAATCAAGAACTCAAAGAGTTCTTCTTATGCTCTCTAGCATCTACTCAATGCCCTCCTGGAAGAGTGTCTAGAATCCGTAGTGATTCTGACTTCTGTTGAACTCACAGTAGATTTCTTCCTCAACAATCTGTGCCTGTGGTCAATGCCCTCCTGGCAGAGCCTTACAGAACTCCTCAGAGATTTTTTATCCTTACTGTGTCTTCCTCTACACAGTCTTTCCTCCAAGGTGTTCAAAAACCTTGAGGTCTTCCTCTGAGCTAATGATTTCAGCTACTATGCCCTCCTGGCACACCTTTGTTTGAACCCACACAATTCAGAAATGCACTCTTTGTGCACGGCTATCAGAACCCGCAATGTTCTGTCACACCCTCCTGGTGTGAAGCCTCAAAGACCTCTAACCCTGAAATCAAACAAACCTTGCAAATGTATTCCTAACATACATCTAAAGCTTACAAATAACACACATAGACATTCATTCAACACAGAAAATACTTGCAGGAAAAACTACTTTTGTTTGTATTAATAAAAATGTCTCTTTACAAAGGTGTTCTGAGCACGAACTTCAACAAAGTCTCGACTCCTTCTCAACTCTCTCTGCATACTACTTCTATGCCTTCTCTGCTACTTTTCTACCAACTCTCCTCTTCTACAAAAGAGATTCAAATATCTTTTTACATGAGGGGGCTCTTCAAGCTCTTCCCTCCAATCTACCTACCTTGTTCAATTACATTGAATGGGTTGTCTAGTCCAGAATCGAATCTAGATTTCAGCCTTACAAACATTCAAGGCTCCCTACAGCTATGCCTATGCAATGCACGACTTTACGACTCAAGAGCCTTACATTCATTTAATTACATTCAAATTCAAATTTGAAATGAGGGTTGTGCCTCTCTTCATTGAATGTGTGCATTGACGTGGGATGGATGGATGGCTGATTGACGTGGAGAGGTGCTCCTGCATCAAAGAGTTCTACCATGTTGGAAACTATGATGACCAATACATGATATGGACAACCCTACGTTAGAAAAGAGACCAAACGGTGTCAGAGCACACCAACATATTTCATACCTTGTGCTCAAATCTGGGTATCAAAGACTCTAAGTTGAACTTGGTTTTGAAGTACCACAGTGGTATACAAAGGTCAATCCAAAAATAGATGGATTTCTTAGACATCTCCTCACTCAGAGTTGCTTATTGATATGCAGTCAAAATTGAGCAGAAATTCAAGTAGCAAATTAAGTGGGAGAAGCATGGAAAGGGAAAATCTAACTCACATAATGAAGGACAAAGAAAGGAAATCCAACCTCAAGAGAGATAGTCCAATATGAAGGAAAATAATGGTAACGAGAAGTCTAAGAAAGACATCAGAAAGTGGTGTGAGTTCCACAACATCCCTTGGTTCAACACTGATGATTGTCGCTCATTAGAGTCATTGGTGGCCGAGCTCAAAGACAAAGAGTCGAACCCCGTCTTGGAATTTGATTCCAGAAATAATAAAAGGAGACAGATCATTGATGCAGAATCCACTGCTACTGTCACAATTGCAACAATCCAACCATAAGAGGATCTTGCGAAGGGCGAGTGACTCTTTCATTCACAGATGTGGGTAAAGGGGACCCCACTGCATTTTGTTGTTGATAGAGGAATTCAAAATAACATCATCTTAGTAGAGGTTTTCAAGTACTTGGATTTTCCAACAACAACATACTCACAACCATACAACATTGGGTGGATTCACTAGGGTCAAGATCTTTGTGTCAACCAACAATGTCGCCTGTCCTACAACATCAATCCCTTCAAGGATGAGGTATTGTGTGATGTTTCCCCACTAGAAGTATGTGATTTTCTATTACGCCATCCATATATGTTGAGTCATGATTCTTTTTATGAGTCTTGACCGCCGTAGTGGAATTTTTACTCTGGGGGGGCAACTATATAGGATACCATAGGTAGTTCTGACTATTTTCCCACCAAAGAAATGCCACAAAGTAATATATCATACTGCAAAGTTTAGCCTCTTCAAAATCTGATCAGAAGGCGAACATAAGGACAATGCAACCAATGTATCCTCAGCCCAAGACCTTTCTATCCAGCAGAAGCAGATGAACAAGAATGTATAAGAGTACCAAGATATTATTGTTTCACTTATGGGGGTGCCTCTACACTGCCCAGTCAAGCAAGGTTATAAAAAAACCCTTCATACTATTCATGTTTCATACCGACATAGTCCTCCCACACTTAGGTAGATCATTCAGCTTGATTAGTTTAATATATCCAACCCCTCCAGCAACATGTTCATGACAATTTTCAACAAGCTAAGTAGGACAACTTCTTCAGTAAGGCAAGCAGCGCCCCAAGCTTCATATTCAGCAGAATTATCCCCATCTCCCATGGGAACTTGACACAATGGGTACCATTAATTACTAAGGGGAGAGGAATGATCCATACGGATCTTGGTGGTCATCCATCTTTTCCACTGAATCACCATTTTGAGCCTATGGTTTTGATAGACCATGATATTCACCCTTTTGATGGGGAATGGAATGTAATGTCATATTCATTTGTTAATTATATACATCATGTAATGATTTCCCATTGGTCTTATGTACATGCCTACAACATAGCGTTAATGCACCATATCCCAGTAGAACTCTGCAGCTAAGTGTGCTCAGGCTATATTAGTACTGGTATGGGTGACCTCTTGGGAAGTCCGAGTGTTTTACATGCCTATGGCATTTTATAAACTTAGTCCAGTTTATCCCACATGCATCATGGGAATTGTTCTCCTCTCGCTCTCTCATATATAATTGAGGTGAAGGAGGCCCTTTAAGCACACAATGGAGTGTGATGTAAATATTTTTGTCAATGAAGCGTAGCCAACATCTCTTTCTTTTGAGAGATAAACTACTCCATTATGCCAGTTTGTGTTCTACAAAGTTTTTCTCTCTTGTTCATTAATAGAAGTTGGGTTTCACTATATTTTTGTGTTCTCTGCATTATCTATGTGTATTTCCTTGTTATATATCGGTTATATTTTTGTTTTCATGTCATTGTCAAAATAATCTAGATCACACATTCAATAGTAAAAGTGGTATTATTTTTATCCTCCTCTATAGTCTGAACTTGATGATATCCTAAAAACCCATCAATGAAGGAATATGCTTCATTTCTAGCCACCTAGTCCAACAATTCATCATTGAACAGAGTAGTAAAAGGATCATGTATACATGTTTAATTTAGACTTCTATAATAAACACAAACCCTTATGTATTCAGTTCCTTTATGATTCTATATAACAATTGGACTGGTCCACTCAGATTCATCCACAGGGAAGATTAATCTAGTTGCAAGCATTCTGTCAATTTCCCTTTTGAATTTTTCTTTGATCCTAGTATCTAAGTGATATGACATGTGTTTGAATGGTTTAGAATAAGGTTTTAGTTATATTTTCATTTCTCCTAGGTCTCCTTTAATTCCCTTAAGTTCTAAAAAACCCTTCGGGAACAAGTCCTCGTAATCCTTCTATAGGGCCTAGATTTTTGTCATGGTCTATTCATCTCAGTAGTCTTACAAAATATATCTTAGGATGTTCTTCACTCACAATATTCATATTCCACAACTTTAAAGGATGAGTATATGAACTATTGTCATTGTTTGATGGAGAGTCGTTAACTTCTCTAGTTCTTGTAGATTCCTTAAAGGTTAGATGTCTAAGCCCTCCAAATCTTTGGGATATTCAGGATCTTTGTCAATGTCACTACAATCCATATGTATCCTTGTAGGTGATGGATACAAACTAAACCAAACAAGATATTTATGCTCAATATATATAGTAGGGGAATATTTGGGCTTTAGTTCATTAGTAAACAACATTTTCTTAATTTTTTGTAATACAACTATGATTTCTAAAGACTTACCAAAAAGGGAAAATCATGACAAAATTGAGTTTGCAGTACTTTCCAACATGCATTTTGCTTCCTAGTCTCCTCATGTACATACCAAGATTTAAAAATTGTCCCTAGAGAATGGAAAAAATGATGAACCTAGAAATGAGAAGGTAGTTTTACAGCTTCCCGTATATTGAGAAAATAGCTAATATGATCAAGTGGATTAGAGAAAAAATAACATGTTTCCAAACTTAATAATGGAATTTTCATCTTCTGATATTCACTTAAATGGATGAGTTGTGATGGAGGGAGGAAGCGGTATTGAATGGAAATATTAGCATCATTCCAAGAAGAAATAGGTGCCTTGTGATTATCCCACCATCTAGCAAGGGAAGATATCAGGGCTATGTCAAGACATGATTTTTTCTTCTCTTCTGCAACCTTATCCTCCATATTGGCAAGAAAATTGTACATATCTGAAGTCCCATCCTATATTTGACAACCACATATTTCATCCCCAATCCACCTTGTTGTGTGGGTAGTTGCAAAACATCTAGAAAAGTTCTCATATCATAATTGTGTCCATTTATTAAAAGCTTCTTCAGAATCAGTATCCACGGACTGAACATTATACCAACTCAATGATCCATCTGTGTTGGGGTTTATATGATCATATATTTTTCCTGCAGTCATATGATACAATTGATCAAGGATATCTGACTCCAAATTATCATCATCAGGTTTAGTATATCTTGGAACCTAGTATGGATCTAAAGGTTGAGTGACTTTCATACCATAAGATTCCAAATTCATAGTCTCCTTTTTAAGGTCAATCATAGCACGATTTTCAAAATCCCAATCAATTCCTAACAGGGAAGGATATGGATCATTTTCTCCCATTGTTTCAATAAATTCAAAATCAACCATTGTCTTAACACTAGAAAAATCTACCTCTACATTATGTAATATTCCTACTAGAAAAATACATTCCTCATTTTCCATCCTTAGTTGAATAGAATAATATACTATCTTTGGTTTCCCCATTTCCTCCCAAGTCTTTTTAGGAATAATGTTAACATCAAAGCCCAAGTCTAGCATAACATCCTTGATTTTATAATCATCCAAGGAAGAATTTAATCTAAATTTCATTCCAATTATCCTCTTTCTTCTTTGTACCCTACTTTCTGATATGAAAATCCCTAGATACCACTTATTTCTTTAAAATATACATGTTAGCATATAACCTGATTCAAAATACTTCTTGATCGTAATGAGGTGATTTGCAAAAAATTGATGTTGTGCTTCTTATACAAAATCTCATAAACTGATGATTAATTTGAGGAATTATCACATAACTCAACAAAAAATAAAATAACTCAAGTTATAAAATATTGATGACGTATTTCACTTCATTCCCAAGTTCCCTTCTAATAGTGACACTGCTTCTCATCATTTCAAAATGTCAAATTACATTACAACATGGACTTACAAATTTGATTTGATAGACTCTCTTCAATTGTGATGCTCAAACTTAGAAAAGTGCTTTACCATTGAATTCCTTATGAAATTTCAAGAAAAATGAGTATAAAGTCGACCATATTCTGAAATGGCTCAATTTTACCCTCTTTACATGCCAAACAATGCACTATGGCACTCATTAATGGAAATATAGACTAAGACTTTCAAAAATTATCTCTTAGCACAAAAATAGCATCACCATTGAACTCCTCTCATAAAAACAAGAAGAATGAGTATAAAGTTGACTACATTTGGACAAAGTACCTCTCAGCATGCAAATCAAGACAACACATAAACTTAGCTTCTCTCTGCATGCAAAACAATGTGTCAATACATCCTCAAGATCCATGCCAGCATTGGGATATCCTACAGACCTCTGTCCACGCACCCATAAATAAGTCGCGGGTTAAAACCTCTCATGTAGAAATTAAGGTAAAATATTAACTATTTTGTTTAGGAATCTCGTAACAAAACGTTTCGTTGGCATAGTGGTTAAGACTCCAGGAATATAGCCCAAATGTTCTCGATTCGACCCACCATAATGTTCATTTGTTTATTTTATTGGTTATATGGTTATAACCATATATTATATGCATTGGTTGTTATATATTTATGGTAGTATATAATTTAAGCCCCAAAGAATATTGTCTTATTGTCATATTACAATGCATATGATATGGGTCGAGGGTACACGCTTGACCCTTTTTTTGTCCAATCATACAACATTACAAACTCAAATATAATCTACCACACCTAAGGTTAAGAAAAAATGTGATGGCGTATTGGTAAAGGGCTTGCGTAAGGTCTTGCGATGTCACGGGTTCGATCCTCTGAAATCCCATAAAATTTTAATAAACCTTAACCATAATGGAAAATGGGAGGTTTCCACATGGCAACCCCTCATTGTTCTATCTTTCCACATGTCAACACACAACTGGTCCACTTACATTGTATGATTTCCCAGTCACCTACCAACTTTTCATGCCATGTCACCTTCCTGCCATGTGTCACCATGTAATGTTGCCTCGTAAACAATGTATGGCATGTACAGTCGTTCCATGTGTCACCCTTGCAGTGGTGACATGTGTGACCTTTGACCTTTTGATTTTTTCCTTTTTTTCCTACTTGAACTTTGATCGGCTATAACTTTCGCATACAAACTTTGTTTGAGGCGATTTTTACGCTGTTGGAAAGCTATCTCTGAGCCATATGAAATGCTTTAGTTTTCGAGAGAATTTGAGATGGCAAAAGTTTAGTATTTTTTGGATCTTCCTAGACCTATTTGAGCATTCTAGATCCTCCTAGACATATGTGAGCATTCCTAGAACCTCTTAGATCACACATTCCCACTGAAGAACTTTTGGTCCTCCAAAAGTATGAATATTTCAACAACTTAGTGATGATAACTATTACTCACTCTTCCATCTTGATGAATATTCTAGGACTAATTATTCATCTTTGAACTTAGATATTAGAACACTGTACTTCCATCTACTTTGCTAGAATATGGATATGAATCTAGCCTCTGTCATTGTCACTAATATAGACATAGCTTTGGTTTTGGCTCATATATTCCTTCATAAAATAAGTCTTCTTACTGGATCTATGCAATATATGATTCTTGTACTGACTCGGGTGGATATTGGTGGCCACCCACCAATTCCAACTAGCACATAATAGTCTTATGGTAACTTACTATTTTTAGCAAGTTTTTGGTTCCTAAACTTTCGAGGCCATTTTGAGGGCCTAAATGAAGTTTTTTCAGGATCAATAGCCTGAATAGTAGCCAAAGGCTCTAATTGAGCCCCCAAAATGAATCTCCTCGATGATACCTTTCCAACAAGCTATCTTGCACCCAAAACATATATTGTATTCCAAAGTTATGCCCCCAGGAAGTTGATACACCAAACTACCCAAAACAGGGTCCACAAAACTATTGGCTTTTCATCTTCCAGGGTTACAGTTTTGAATTTTATTTATTTTAAAAAGGAATTTAGAGCCTCATTGTAATAATATTCTTCTGAATGTGAGTAGCCATCACATCTCTTCTCAGAGATAAGATTCCACCATTCTAGTGAGTCTTTCACTCTATATTTCAATAGTTTTCTACATTTCGTTCATTAATAGAAATTGTGTATTACTATATCTCTTTGTTTATGGTTGCATATATGATATATTTCTATTATATTATTAGATATACTATATATATCTATAAATTTATTTATTATATCTCCGCTCTCATTTCATGCCGAAAATAATTCGGGCAGTGGTATCAGAGTAGGTTGCTCTTGATCATTTTTTCAATGCATGTCCCCGACGAGGTCCAAGTATAGAAAGTTGGGTATCTATATTGTCTCTCTTGAGTGAAATCACTCTTTCATGCCCAAGAAACAATCCATGGAGGAAGAAAAGAAAAATTATAGAGCAGACGATTCTATTAATCTGTTGCTTAAGAAAGCTCTCATGCGACAGAGGGATGAAATGATAGAGATTTTTTCCCACATACTTCAATGCCTACCGATAAAAACTAACTCATATTCAACAAGAGGCCACTTTGGAGGCACCTCACCTTTCAAGGTAAAATTTAATTTTTATATTCACGTATTTGAAGGACAGATAGATGCAAATGCCCTAGAAAAATGGTTAAATATGCTCGAAGCTTATTTCTTAGTTCACAATTTTTTTGACGAGGAAAATATCACCTTCACACTCCTTAAATATCTCCCTCGTGTCAAACATTGGTGGGAAACTTACTGGGAGAAAATATCCATAGAGGAGTCTGGAATATATGGGACCAAGCCCACTTCGGAGTTTTTTGTGGTTGCAGTCAAGGAACAATATTACCATGTTGGAAACTATGACAACCAGTA
Source organism: Picea engelmannii (assembly GCA_009831015.1). NCBI lineage: Eukaryota > Viridiplantae > Streptophyta > Pinopsida > Pinales > Pinaceae > Picea > Picea engelmannii. Next base: position 533,998 of record ML781599.1, on the reverse strand, counting down.
AAGGATATGAACCACACTATGGCAAAAGAGGGGCCAATAAGTGTTATAGTTCACCAATACCTTCCATACCTTATGCATCAAGTTGGGTATCAAATAATCTGAGCGACATTTGGTTCTAAAATATCATGGGGCTCTACACAGATACATCCAAACTGAAATTGATTTCCTAGAAATCTCATCACTAAGTGTTTCTTATTGATATGTTGTTAAATTTGAGAATAAATTTAAGCACCAAAATAAGTGGGAGTTCGGGTCTACAAATCCACAACAACCAAAGTATGGTAAATACAGACCTAACAACCAACCATTAGAAAACCATTCCAAGCCACAGGAAAATAAGGGTAGCAGAAAGACAAAGAAGGACAATGGAAAATGGTGCAATTTCCACAAAATAAATTGGCACAAAAATGATGAATGTTTCTTAAAACAGTCATTAGTGGTTGATATAAAAAACAAGTAGTCGAACCCTGATTCAAAATATGATTCAGAATATGATTCAGAAAATAATGGTAGAAGACAGATCATCGACGTAGACCCCAATGCTATTGTCATGATCGCAACAATTCAACCAAAAGAACTAGCATATCGTGAAGAGGGGGAGTGCCTATTCCATTCACACATGTGGGTGAAGGGGACCCCGTTGAATTTCATTGTTGATAGCAAAAGCCAGAAGAAACTCATCTCAACATAGGTCTCCAAACAATTGGGATTATTGACAACACCACACCTGCATCCATACAACATTGGGTGGCTTCACTAAGGATGAGATATATGTGTCAACCAGCAGTGCATATTTTCATATGGCATCTATCCCTTCAAGGATGAGGTATTATGCGATGTTTCCCCACTAAATGTCTAGGATGTTCTGTTGGGCCGGCCATATATGTGGAAGCATCATGCTATTTATAATTCTTGACCCCTTAGTGTCATTATTACTCTGGGGGGTCATCTCTATAGGATACCAAAGGTAGTTTTGACTACTATCCCACCTAAAAAGTGTCGCAAGGTAGTATCTCATACTACAAAATTTAGCTTCTTCACAATTTGTTCAAAAGGTGAATAAAAGGACACTCCAACCACTACAGCCTCATCCCAATTACCTTCTATCCAATAGAAGTAGGTCAAAAATATTGTAGCAAAGAACAAATATTCCTTCTATACACAATCATCTCATCAAGTTCTCAACAACCTCCCACAAATCAATTAGTGCAACTTCTCCATTAAGGCAAGAATCTCACCAAGGTTCATATTCAGCAAACACTTTTCCCTCTCCCCCGGGAACTCAATGCAATGGATAAAATTTATTCATAAGGAGGAATGATTGATCCAGGTGGATATCAATGTCCACCCGCCTATTCCAACTGGCACAAAACAGTCTTCTGGCAATTTACTATTTTTAGCAGGTTTTTGGTTCCTAAACTTCTAGGGCTATTTTAAGGGCCTAAATGAAGTTTTTTTTAGGATCAATAACCTAATTTATATACAAAGTCTCTTATTCATCCCCCAAAATGAATCTCATCAACGATACCTTTCCAACGAGATATTGTGCAACCCAAACAAATATCGTATGCCAAACTTATGCCCCTGAGAAGTTGATACACCAAACTACCCAAAACAGGGTCCACAAAACTATTGGCTTTTCATCTTCCATGGTTAGGGTTATAGATTTTATTTATGTTAGAAATACCTTTAGATCCTCATTTTAATCATCTTCTTGTGAATGTGAGTATCCTTCACATTTCTTCTCAGAGATAAATTACCATCTTTCTAGTGAGTCTTTCACTCTGTAATTCTACAGTTTTGTACATTTCACTCATTAATAGAGATTATGTATTATTGTATCTCTTTGTTTATGGTTTCATCTCTGATATTTTTTTTTTATATTATTAGATATACAAGATATCTCTATACATTTCTTTATTATATCTCTTCTCTTCATGCCGAAAATAATCCGGATCATGTACTCAACATCCATTCCCATCTCGTTTTCTGTTGAAGATAGTCTATCTCGGCCAATCATGAAACCAAGTCGAATGTTGATCTATGCATTGCAATTTTGGAATATATGTTCTTGTACTATATATGTATCTATAGGAGTCTTTGAATGAATTCATTTTTCATTGTCTTTCTCCTTCCTTGAAAACAATTCTATCTGTATTATAACCATCTATATTGAACTACTTCTACTCAAGTTATACATCTACATGAACATGACATAATATCTTGAATATTATTATAGCATGCATCCTCTTACAAAGAAGATTATTTCTCCTTTACCCTCTCTAGGAATATTTACATTACTTTGATGCTCTCGTCGCTTTGATCTACATGTTCCAACTTCCTACATCCTTATGTTCCTTCACCTTCGGTACTTCAAAATAAGAATGTTGAATTAGACAATTCGATCCATATGTATCCCTTTAGTTGATAACAAGACAATAAAATTGTCTATAATTTTGTAGAAGGTCTTGGAAATATTTATAATATCCCTTCTCACTCGTATAACAAAGCATATATATAGAAACCCTTTACAATATTCGTCTCACTTCAAACAATATGTAAGATGTCTATATAGAAATCCTTTACAAGATTCTCTCACTCTTAACAACATATAAGGTGGCCATATAGAAATTATCTTACAAAATTCCTCTCTCTTAACAACATATAAGGTGGCTATATAGAAACTTTACAAAAATTCTCTCACTCTTATAATCTATAATGAGTGGCTTACAATACTTCTAATACAACATCAAAAATATACTTAGGAGGTATCTGCATATCCATATTAGCTTACATTTACAAATATAAATATTTACAACAAAATTTCTTCTGATGGATAGCTTATTATGTTCGACAACACATGTATTCCAACAGAGGACCACTCACATAACCAGATCAAAGATCAACACACCGATTTTTTCATGTGGTAAAAACCTATAGGGAAACATCCACGGCCCCAGCCAACGCGACCAATTGGAGCAGTTTATCAATGCAAAAGAAATAGATTACAAAGAGATTTTACAAGAGAGCTTCTCACAATTGATCATCACAAAATGACCCTCCATTCTCTTTAAATAAAGATCATGGACCAATCGGGTGTTAAGCCACGAATCAATGGTCGTTAAGATAAAGGAGAGTAAGAATCATCGGATCACTGTATGTCAGGAACATATCTTGACCGTCGGATTTCCTAAATACAAATGCATACTAATGCATACTAAAGAAACACACTTTTACCTAAAGACACAATAGACCAAATAGATCTTAACTAACTCCTAAGGCTCTAAATATCCTAACATCCCCCCTTAAGAACAACTTGGGATAGGATTGAAGGATTTACAATGTTGACACAATAGGAGAAGGAATGAGGCATTAGAGCATATCCCCCTTAATGAAAACTTCATGAACTCCTAACATAGATCGATGTTTGGAAAACTTCGCTTCTGTAAGATACTTTGTGAAAATGTCTGCAACTTGATCTTCTATAGGGAAAAAGAGTACTTCAATAACTTGATCATGAATGATATTTATAATGAAGTGCATATGTAGCTCGATGTGCTTGTTGTGATGATGTTGAAATGGGTATTTGGTGAGCTTAATGGCACTCTGATTATCACACCAAAGGATGTTCAGATGTTGCTGCTTGAATCCAAAATATGAAAGGATTTGTCGAAGCCACAAGGCTTCCTGACTTGCATTTACCATTGCTCGATACTTTGCTTCTACTGAAGAAAGTGAAATAGCCTATTGTTTCTTACAGGCACAAGTGGCAGGTCTTGAACCAAGGCTGAAAACATAACCTACAATAGACTTTCAATCATCAGGGTCACCGACCCAATCTGAATTAGTGAAACCAACCAATAAAGGAGCCCCCCCTGAACTGTAATGTATCTCAAACTGAATTGTACCATGTACATAGAGAAATATCATTTTAGTTGATTTCCAATGGCTTTCATGGAGTGTTTGCATATACCGGGAAACAAGACCAACAACAAAGGAAAAATTGGGATGGGTACGAGTCAAGTATAATAGGCTAGCAACTAACTGACGATATAGGGTGGCATCAACTTCAGGAGAAGTATAGGTGGAAGTAATCTTGACTCAATACTGGAAGGGAGAAGGGGTTGGTTTACAATCATCCATGTGAAATTGACGAAGAAGGTCACAATCATACTTAGACTGGGAAACAAAAACTCCTTCATTGGTTTGCAAAACTTGGAAGCCAAGGAAATAATGCAAAAAGCCTAAGTCTGTCATTTCAAATTTTTTTTTAAGGCTAGTTTTCACATGGTTTAAAATTTTTTAGTCACTACCAATAAGTATACTTGGTCATTAACATAAAGGAAAAGGATTATGAGATATCTTCCTACTTTCTTGGTATAGACATTAGTCTCAGAATGACATCTAGAGAATCCGGTGTCAACAAGAAAGTTGTCCATTTTGGTATACCAAGCTCAGGGAGCTTACTTAAGACAATAAATATATTTCTTAAGGAGAAAAACAAGGCCAGAGTCATTCTGAACATAGCCAAGAGTTTCTTCAATGTAGATTTATTCTTTCAAATATCCATGCAAGAAGGCGGATTTAACATCCATCTGATGGACCTCTCATTTATGTGAGGCAGCAAGGGAAAGAACAAGGTGGATGGAATTCATTTTGTCTAGAGGGGAAAAGGTTTCATTATAGTCAATTCCTTCAACTTGGGAAAATACTTTGGCAACTAACCAAGCCTTTTCTCTTTCAACACTTCCATCTGATGCATACTTAGTTCTGTAGACCCATTTACATCTGACAATTTTTCTTCCTTTTGGAAGTGATACAAGATCCCAAGTATCATTTTCCATTAAAGAATGATACTCTTCATTCATTGTTGTATCCCAATCTAGATGACCTGAAGCTTCTACAAATTTCTCTGGATCATGAGTCTCTTAAACTTGAGCCAAAAGAGAAGGGGATCACTGGAACTGTGAACATGTTCAAAGCGGATCTGAAGGATCACCGACAATACCACCAGCTGCATCTTGTGTTGAACATAACCATCTAGGAAGCGGTGGAACTAGAGCTGGTTCAGGTTCAAAGGATTCATTTGGAGGAAGGTTAGTAGGTGGAGGTGGATTTTCATCCTCACTGTCATCATCTGAAGAAGAAACCAAAATAGGAATAGAATAAGGCACAAACATCGAAGATGGCTCGGAGGCCGAAGAAGGAACAATCGTCGAATTAGGATCACAGGCCAAGAGATTTTCATCAAATTTAACATCTCTTCTAATACTAATTTCATTATAATGTGGTTGAAGAAGTCTATAACCTTTGACATCTTCAGAATAACCAACAAATAAACACTTCTCACTTTTAGGCTGCAATGCTTTACTTTTCTCATCAAAAATGTGAGCCCATGCCATACTACCAAAAACACAGAAGTGACTTACAGCTGGTTTAATTTTATTCCAATCTTCTTCTGGTGTTATATTTGTAAGATCCTTTGTGGGAGTGTTATTGAATATGTAATTTTCACAATTGATTTCTTCCACCCAATACTTTAGACTTAATCCCTTAGATTGGATCATACAATTAGCCATTTATTTTAATGTTCGGTTCTTTCTCTCAACAACACCATTTTGTTATGGAGTATATGGAACAGTGTGTTTCATTTGGATGCCCTGTGTATTGCAGTAACTTGTAAAATTATTGTTCACATATTCGCCTCCATTATCTATTCTTAACTTTTGAATTTGATCTCCAGATTGTTTTTCTACAAGGGCCTTGTAGGTAGGCCAAAAACTTGTCAAAAACATCTCTCTTAAGTTTTAAGAAGTAAACCCAAGTACGTTTGGAAAAATCATCAATGGAAGTTAAGAAATACTTACACCCCGAAAAAGAAGGAGAATAAATTGGACCACACAAATCACTGTGAAAAATTTGCAAAGGGCCTAAGGCGTGCCAAGAGGCACACTTGTAAAAATTGCCCCGATGATGTTTTCTGAGAACACAACCGGCACAAACAACATCTCTGCATGAAATAGGAGGAAGACCAGTCACTGTTTATTGATTACATAGTTTCTACAATGAGCGATAGTTTAGATGACCAAACCACTCATGCAAAATTTTGCTCAGGTCATCACTATGAGCAACAAAAACTAATGAAAAATATGAAGACCCAAAGTTGTCAAACTTGTACAACCTGGTAATATCATAAAAAATTCCAGTTGCAAGAACATGCTTAGGATATTTTAGATCCTTGATTACAACTTGGTGAGGTGAAAACTCTATGGTTTTATCTTCACCTGAATGAGTGATTTGATATACTGATATAAGGTTACAAGAAAGACTTGGAACACATAATACATCATTGAAATGACCATTATCTACTTGAAATGTTTCAGATCCTACAACACTAAGAGATTTATCATCACCAACAAATATTTTCTTTATGTTACATTCATTTAGAGAAGAAAATATGTCTTTATCCTTAACCATGTGATAAGATGTTCCTGAATCAATAAGCCACTCATCAGAAAAAGAAATAGAAGTTGTATTGAAGGAGAAACCAAAAGTGGAAAGTGCATGTCCATGAGAAGAAGAAGAAGTAGTAGAATCAATACTGATGTTTTGCTTCTTCATTGTTACTTCTAAAGCTGCCATCTTCTTCAAACATTTGGACTCATCATGACCATATTTATCACAAAAGTTGTAATGTCTGTCAGTCTTCTTATTTTATATTTTTCTTCTTTGTCACCATTAGGAGTTGAAGTTGTTTGAGAGGGTTTGGGACCCTTATGTTGCTAGTTGTTGTAGCGAGGATGTTGCTTCTTGGGATACTTTGGTTTATCTTTCTGTTGGGAAACTAAGGCTTTGTTGGAGGTACCTGCAGTGTTGATCACTCCAAGTTGTAGAAGCTTATATTCCTCTCTAATCAAAGAAGCACAAAAGGAATCAAGAGTGAGCTTTTGATAAGATTTCCCTAGAGCCTCTCTCATGGCATAAAAGGTATATACAAAAACATAATATGCACTACCTAGCTTAGAAAGAATAAGATAGATGCAATGGTCTTCCTCCATTTATATCTCACATTCTTCACATAACATTCTGAGTGTTTTAAACTTAGACAGATAGCCTCCAAGGAGAGAAAAATAAATTGGACTTAAGGTTAGTACTTGATTTTCTAACTATTGTGCTCGAATAATATTGATTTTACCAAACACAGATTCAATCTTTTCCCAAGCTTCATGGGGGTCATCAATTTATTTAAGGTGGAACCTTAAATCATGAGAGATAGACATTCGATTAGTCCACGTGTTTTTTCACTCCTATTATCCCATTTGCATTTCTTATCATCATCAGTGGGTGTTTTTTCCTTTCCCAAGGTAATCGGGTACAAGCCTTTACTTCTTAATAAATATTCCTAATGAGATTTCCATTGGAAGTAGTTGGTGCTGGTAAGAAAGAGATTACTTGTAGAATCCATATTAAATATGCAAATAATATAGATTTAAGAACTGAAACTGTTGATATGGATGGAAAGATCTCGAACAGTTACCTAGTTTTAAAAAAATGGCACTGAAAATGGACTTCGGATGTAAGAGTTATGCCCTTTTAAAAAAATGCATAAATGATAACCAAATGACCACGTGATAATGTAAGTTTCTTTATGAAGTGACCCACTTTTATAAAGAGAAGTGGGGATCAATTTTACAATGAAGTTATTTTATAAAAGAAAAGTTGCATGAAAAATAAATAACTCTAAAATAAAATATTAAATCTACTTATAGTGATTCACTTTTATACTTGAAGTGAAATACACTTTACAATTTGAGCATGAACATTTTCAAAAAAAGTAACAAAAGAGAGACTTGAACTCAAGACATCTTACTTAATACAACAAATTTTAACCAAATGGTCTAGCAAAACATATTGTATTTTTTAGGAAGAGGATTGTTGTTGTTGTTGTTTTTGAAGATGGCCTTGAAGAACGTGCTAAAAAAAAAACTCTTTTCACACAAGAAAAAAATTTCGTTTCTCAAGGACAACAAGGGTTAGATTTGGGTTAGCTTACCTGTAAGATGCACCTTTTCCTATCTGTTTCTGACTTGTAGAGATCGCACAAGGCATAGGGAAAAGTGCATGCTCATATCTAAAATAGTAGCAACCCGAAAATAAATAATACAAAACCGAAATAAAACCAAAATAATACTCTGCAAAAATTTAAAAAATGCATATGCAGGGTTTATACCTCTGGATATGACTGAAATGGTCGTATATTGGGAAAACAAAAACCTTTTTGATTGAAAAGAAAAGAGTTCCTGAATGAAACTAGTGCACCAGACGCAATAGAATAGTCCTCTCATCCCATAAATGTACAAAAATGATAGAAAATGGAGATGAGGCAACTCAACTTCACGATCTCGATCTACAATAGGAGAGGGTCTTCAAACACTCTCTAATACCATGTTCGAAAACATAGGTATTCCAACAGAGGATGAACACCTTCAATATCCACTCACATAACCATATCAAAGATAAAAAACCCGACATTTTCATGTGGTAAAACCCCTACGAGGAAACATCCACAGCCTCGACCAATGCGACCACTTGGAGTAGTTTATTAATGTGAAAGAAAAAAATTATAGAGATATTTTACAAGAGAGTTTCTCACAATCGATCATCAGAAAATGACCCTCCATTCTCTTTAAATAGAGATCATGGACCAATCGTCTGTTAAGACACAGATCAATGGTCATTAAGATCGAGGAGAGTATGAACCGTCAGATTACTCTATGTCAGGAACATATCGTGACTGTCATATTTCCTAACTACAAATTCATAATAATGCATACTAAAGAAACACACTTTTACTAACGACACATTAGACCAAGTAGATCTTAACTAACTCCTAAGTGTCTAAATATCCTAACATATTCATGGACTCATCCTCCCTTAGTACTAGAAGGAGTATCACAACTTCCTATATGTAACAATGCTTTTGATGTTGATACTGAATATGACATTGAATCTGATGAAAAATCTGATGTTGAATCCAACAAACCGTTATGCCAAATTATAGGTTTTCCCAGTAACCTATAACCTCTCCTTGCAAACACCAAGCATGATTTTTGTGTCTTGAGCAACTTCCCTTGACTACACAAGTACTTGGCCATTCTGAAATGTGACTGCATATCCTTCATCTTCAAAAGAGGAAAATGAGAGTATGTTTAATTTCAAATATGGAACATATAACATATGTTATATTCCTAGAAATCCTCTCAACTCGACTTGAGCTGGAATCTTACATATCCATACCCTTTTATTTCTTTTCTAGTGTTAGTTCCATATCCTACATAAAAATATGTGTCAATCTCAAAGAAAGTTGGGAATACTGATCTCATCCTAGTCATGTGGCAATATGAGCCATTTTCCACAAACCATTCCTCGATGTATTCATATTTCACTCTATTAAGACCTGACATTAAGAGGTATTCTTTCTCAAATATTTCAACAACACAATTAACTTCATTCGAGGATGTTGATTGTCTTCTTGCAAGTTCCTTTACATATTTTTTTATCTTCTTTGGACATAAGTGTGGATACAGTTTCCATCACTTATCGATCCAATGTCTACTCCTACCAAAATAATAGCATAGTGACTTATTCCCATATTGGAACCATGATCCCTTCTTGTCATTCCCTCTTTTCCTTTTCTTTGAGAAATGACATTTACCTTTAGCCTTCTTCTTGGATGGATTTTCTTGCACGGACTATCTTCTTTGACATTTCCTCATATCATGGTTACTAGTTACATAGGAATCACAAGGATACATAAAACATTTACCAGTAGGAAACATATTCATTCCCTTTTTAGTATGCACAACCTTCTCTAGAGATGTCTTAGATCTATTAGATTTCTATGGAATGGAATGTAAGACTAACATCTTATGAAGGACCTCTTCATATGAAGTTCTCCTTGCTTCAGTTGTCCTTGATAATTTTCCATATTGACGGGAAAAAGAATAATATGAAGAATCATTCTTCTCCATCATACCCTTTGAAAGTGTTAGTTTCTCTTACATCGGATACTTTACATCCTCAATTTTCCAATCTTCATGGATTGATGTTGATGGCTCCAATAGATGATCCTTGTTCTACAACCTCGTTTCCAAATAATGAAAAATACCTCTATGAAATTATTCATGACATAATAGTCGATCTTGCAACTTCTACTTCTCTTCCTCGAGAGTTTGCAGTTGTACTCTTAATTCATAATTATCCTTTTGAATTTGTCAGTTAATCTTCTTCTATAGACTAACTTAATAAGAGATTTACTCATTGTGTCCTCTCAATAAGAGTCTTCAACACCTTCACCAACTTAAGTCTTGGACCTCGTCACATCAAATGACAAATACACATAAAAAATAGCTCTTCTACCACTTGATCTAAAAATACCTAGATACCACTTATTCCTTTAAAATATACATGTTAGCATATAACCTGATTCATATTAATTATTGATCGTATTGAGGTGATTTGTAGAAAACCGATGTTGTTCTTCTTATCCAAAATCTCATAAATTGATGATTAATTTGAGCAATTATGACATAACACAATAGAAAATAAAATAACTCAAGTTATAAAATATTGATGACATATTTTACTTCATTCACAAGCTCCCTTCTAATAGTGAGACTGCTTCTCATAATTTCAAATTTTCAAATTACATTACAACATGAACATAGAAATCTAATTTAATGGACACTCTTCAATTCTGTTGATCAAACTCAGAAAAGGGGTTTACCATTGAATTCCTTACGAAATTTCGATAAAAATGAGTATAAAGTTTACCATATTCTGAACTAGCTCAATTTTACCCTCTTTACACACCAAACAATGCATTATGGTGCTTATTAATGGAAATATGTACTAATACTTTAACAAAATAAAATTAGGACAAAATTAACATCACCATTGAAATCTTCTTGGAAAAACAAGAAAAATGAGTATAAATTCGACTACATTTGGACAAAGTACCTCTCAATAGGAAAATCGAGACAATGCATAAACTTAGCTTCTCTCTACACCTAGAACAATGCATTAGTACATCCTCAGGATCCATGCCAACATTGGGATCTCCTATAGACCTCAGTATTCATGCCCATAAATAGTCCATGGGCTAAAACCTCTCGTTCGTAACTTAAGGTAAAATATTAATTATTTTGTTTAGGAATCCCGTAACAAAATGTTTCGTTGGCATAGTGATTAAGACTAGGGGAATGTATCCCAAAGGTTTCAAGTTCAACCCACCACAATTCACATTTGTTTTTTTTATTGGTTGTATGATTATTACCATATATTATATTCGTCGGTTGTTATATATTTACAGTGGTATATGGTTTTGTTGGGCCCCAACAACTCCCCCTATAATTTTACAAAATTTAATGGGCCCCTATTAGAATCTTGATAATTATAATGAGCTACATAATCAACCTTTTCAAATCGTTCCATAACTTGGCTTTGTTTGAGACAAAATTAATACATTCACTTTAGTATGATTCATTTATTACAAGAGTATATGTCAAAAGTTAGAAACGAGCATAAAAATCTCAATTTAAACAAAAACATTATTTTTTATCAAATGTTTACTTTCGTTTAAATTATGATTATGTATTCATTATTTTGCTCATTAGCAAGTTTGACTATTTTGAATAATGTTTTCAATATTTCATAAAATAATATCTTGGTTGGTTTCTCATTTTCATGAAATCATTTGGTGATATTAGTTGATTAAATTATTATTTCATTTTGCATCTCATTTCAAAATAATAATAATAAAATAATTATCTATCATCTGTTTGATTTTGTAAAAAACTAAAATCAATATTTTTTCTCCATTAACTTGAAGCTTCTAGATCATATTTGAAAACAAATTATAAATAATGTTTGTTTATAAGTTATAGTTAGTTTAAATTCATTTTTTATTTTTCTAGATTTTGTTTTATTCACAATTTTTAGGTTATTAATTTAGGTTTCTTTTTGTTTCACAGATTTTTATTATCAAATATTTGATACAGATCTGATCATGGCTTGATTTTATTATCCAAATAAGTTCAAGATGATTGATCCAAAAATAATTTTGGATTTCTAAAAATAATTTTATGAGCAACAACAGATAAAATTTGGAAAGGCGTCAAGATCAGACAGATGATTTTGCAAAACTGATTGCAGCCAAACTGTAAGGAATTTGAAGAAACGGTTGAAACCCAGAACCAAAATGGACCCATTTACCTTTTGCATAGAGATGTTCCCAAAAAAATGCATGATTTGAGATATTTTTAGGTCTCTTTTAGAGGAAAATTTCAAGTGGCGGAAATTAATAGTGACGCCCATACTGGTCATTCATTTTATAAGTATATGAGAAAGATCAGAGCCATAGGGGGATCCAAGAATTGGAGAGGAGGATTTTAATCCTTTCTCTTTTGTATATTATTTCTTTTGTAAACTTTTTGTTTCTTTTCAAATGTAGTAATGGATGGCTGGAATCTTTGGGAGAATGGATGAGTATTTTCAAAGAAGAATATGGAATTCTAGGTTGCTTAATGGCTTTTGTCCAGTGAGTAAAATGGTTTTATTTTCATTATAATATCTTCATATTCTTTGAATAATTGATTATGCATTGTTTAAATATCTTTAGTCTTTTTTATCAATACATGGTTAATTATTATCATTTATGTATTATTTTTTCCAATCTTTAAAGTCTATTATCCAAAAAAAATATTCCAAGACTACAGAATGGACAAGTGATTCCAAAAACTTAATAGAACGACATATATGCATTTTGGCTTTAGCCTTTTGTTTATAATGTTGTTATTTATGTTTTTTTTAATCATGTTACATGTGCAAGTCTGATATCTTTAGATTAAATGATCTGTGATGTGTAGAAGGTTTATATTAGAAATACCATCTATCATTTGCTTCATCAAAATACAAATGTTGTGATTATATCTTCGATTCAAATAATGAGATTTATTTTTGAGTTTTAAATTGAATGATAAAATGCATAGATTGCTTCCAGATTTATCTTGCTATAATTATGTATAATTATGAGATCACGAGTCTATGTTTGTGTTTCATTTTCTATCATTAAAACTTAAGCTGTCAATACATGTTCTGAATTTATTTAGAACAATCATAAGGTTCATTCTAGATTTATCTCTTGGACATGGAAGTTGAATGTTCACCACTCATGCAGATGCTTGGATACACCTCACTAATTCATTGACATAATAGCTTCTTTGTATTTTTCTGTCATTTACATATCATTGAAACTAGAATGTATGGTTCAACTTTGACTATCCACATGTTCATGTTTCATTAATTTTTTTTGCAAGATTCTTTAAATTTATAAAAGAAAAAAAATAAATATTTTTATGTGCTTTCTTTATCTGCTTCCTAGAAGCAATCATTTTTCACATCGATTTTCATAAGTTTCGATTAAAACTTTCATCTTGTAAATCATGTAAATAAAGAAGACTTGTATATCTTATGTTTAAATACAACTACTATAGTTACACTTGAACATATGTACATATATATAGTGTGTTTGTAAGTTTTGATTAAAACTTGCATCTTGTAAATCATGTAAATAAACGAGACTTGTATATATTTTGTTTAAATACAACTACTATAGTTACATTTGAACATATGTACATATATATATAGTGTGTTTAGTAATTAGTTAGTTATTCCTCTCTTTTATTCGTTTCTTTTTGGATTCTTAGATTGGCTAACAGAGCCATTAAACCCGTTAAAACGAGTTACACCAAACAACTTGGGTTATTTAGACAACCCTGGACCAGACTCGTTCTTCTAGTTGACAGACGGTCAATTTCGCTCGTCAACAAATGGCGCTAGAAGGAGGGCCAATGTCGATTTAATAATTAAATCTTTCATCCCTCAGGTTTTCATAATTCCATATTTATGAATCCTTCTTATGTATCATCTTATAATGCACTACAAGGCAGGCTAACTATTTGGAGTCAATTTCTTCAAATTCTTAATGGCTCCTGCCCAAATCACTGTGTCGAAACATGCTTTTAATGTCTCACTACCAATTATTTCCAACAAGACAGCTAATCTCTTTTCAGAACTCACCTTTGATGGTGAAGGGAACACATCTGCAGTAGACCATATTTCTAACTTTTTTTTTATAAGTGTTTAAGACATAAAATCATCGATTCTAATGTTACATGTAGATTGTTCACTCTCACTTTCCGAGGTCGGGTTAAGGTTTGGTTTGAATCTTTTCGGGCTAGTTCTATTCATTATTTGTCTGAGTTTGTATTTGAGTTTTTATTAGATTTTAGCAACTATGATTATGATGAATTAAGTGAAGAATTAAGTTCCTTAAGGAAAGAAAATGGTGAATCATTCAATGATTTTGCAATTAGGTTCATTCATGTTGGTATTAGATTCCCTATGAAAGAAATGTCGCTTATTAATGAATGTTTTGAATATCTCGTTTCTCTCTCAGACAAACAAGATCAATAAATTTTTTACCAATCTGAATTGAGCACTAACACTCAATCTCAAGATGGGTCAAATTTTCATGTTGATCTTGAAGATTTTGAAGCACCACAATTTGTGTCGACTTCTTTCATTTTGGAAAATCATGATCCACATAATGCAATTGTCACATCTAATCATTCTTTGCAAATAATATCTCCTCCTGCGAAGAAGGAACCTTTACTTTAAAAGATGACAATTGTCCCACTCTCATAGATTTTATAACAGTTTCTAAAGTAAAAGAGGTCGAATGTGAAGTTGATAATCATGTGGAGGATAAATCTTCCCCTAATTTAGTTGAACAGATCCATGATCAATTAGTGGGAGACAAAATCATTAGGTAGACTATTAATCAACCTTCTATCTCTAGTGATTTTCTCTCAAATTTTCCCTTACATAATGAGCCAAATTGTCTCTTAGAAACTGTCTCGTATTCTTTAAAAGAGAATACAACAGAGGTTGATCAATTTATACAAGGAGAGGGAACAAAACCATATTTCGAAACGTATATACCCATCATTTCAAGAGATGCATTTTGTCTCCTCAATTCTTCTACATATTATTCCTTGTACCCCGATATTTTTTATCCTAATGTTGTGCAATTGCATGTTCTATATTGCCTTGGAGAGAATTCAACATTATATAATTAGGTACAAAGAGATTACCAAATAGAAGATAAAGAGGAAAATAATTCTACCCATGAACATATCAATTCTTATTCTCATGAATTATCCATGGGTAAATCAAGAAATGGTTTGAAAGAGTCTCAAATTGCATCTTCCATTGATTCATCTCAATTTGTGATTAAAGAAGAATCTAGATTTTTCCATGATCAATTATTTGAGGTTGAAAAGTATAATTGGCCAAATATTATTACCAATGATGATTATTCAAAAATGTTGGTCGTTCCATCTAGTTCACCTCAAATAGTTAACCTTGAAATATCTAAGCTCAATCCAAAGTTTCAAGAGAATGAAACACTTACTTTCCAATCGAGAAACATGATAAGTTCTCGCCATCTTGATCCAACCTTTTTACAATATTCTTTCTTTGATATTCTAATACTTTATTCTCATCAGGAATATTTTTCGTATGTGAATTCTTTCGAACAATCCCATGTTAATAATTGCATGTATTATGATAGGGTTGCAGATTGGTTGGAGTATTCATATCTGGAAATTGGTAAGGTCATGCTTGCTGTGTTTTTAAATGATGATGATAAAGGTAAGTATGATATATTTTTGTTATTTTTCGATATACTACCATTCTTGTTAGTAATATTTGATCTTGTTTCCATTGCAGGATTCAAGTTACTCCAATGGCTACATTGAAAGCATGACTTCACTTAGTATTTTTGATTTGTTTAGTAGTTAGAGTAGGTTTAGGAGTAGGTTTTCTTTTAGTTTTATTTCTCAGTTTTTCTCTTTGTAATAATGAATTTATGAACACAAGTGGGCACACCAAGAGAACCATAATACGAATTTTGTCAGGGAATTCCACTTTAAATCTTTTTCTCTCTTCTTTTCGTTGAATATTTCTTTTCAAAAACGCAGTATCATCATGAAAATTTTAAATGGAAAGTAAAGAGATAAGTAAATTTAAACTATCAATTCAACACTGACCCAAGGTGACACGAGTAGGATTACACTCATCTTAATAAGGATTTTTCTATTTTTAGTCTCTTTTATTTTTAATAATAATTCTTGGTCAAAGTAGCATCTTATGCATCACTATCTTAAGAAAAGAACTTGCTCGCACATGATATTTTATATGATTTAGTTCTTCCTTTATTTTATAGTGAGATGATAGTGGATACAAAAACTCAAGTTTATCTTTCGCCAAAATCATTTCCTAAAAAGTTTTATTTTACAGTTTTGATTTTGTGTACTTCTTATTTTGAATCCCATTAATAAAATTTGATTCAGTTTGTTGTGTGCTTTTGTTTTCTTTGATTATTTTGAATGAGTTTTCTTCTTATCTGTCTTTTTGAATCAATATATTTATGATCAAAGAGATATTGTTGAAGGAAGAATTTATTTTAAGACTTGTGTTTTTCAAGAAATTTGAAACAGTTCAAAGAGGTCCTGATATTAAGATATAGCTCAAACAATTGATTTTTAAGTCAATTGTCACTCTCATTTTGTCCTCAAATTATCTTCGCTAGAGTATTACACCAGAGATATGGTTTAAATCTTTGAGAATTATGATGATCTTTAAACTTTTTACGCCGTCCATATTATTAAGGAATCACTTTTAAGTGCTTTCCCATTCTCTAGATGGTTTCTTAAAGGAAATCTAAAATCTCTAAACCATGATAAAACTTCCAGTTTTGAAAGAAAATAAATAGCATGGTCAATTATTTACCTATATTGCAATTAACCTCCCGTATCACCCCGCTCTCTTTGTCATCAAGAAATCTATAATTGTATTATTATTTAAAAGTGACATAAGAGAGTTGAAAGCACTTATGTGTGGGAAGTGTGTGTAAGCCCGTCAGGGTACTGAACAGGCTCGCTGGCAGCGGGTAAATGCACACATGATACCAAGACAACTTCATCAGGGTACTGAACAGGCCTGCTGGAAACAAAGCAATGTTGGGTTGAGAGGTAGCCGGTATATGTTTTTAAATTATCTTTTATGGAAGTATACATCATGTGGATACAACTATTGGATGGGATTAAAGCATTTGAGTGGGTTAAATGACATCCCTGTCAAGGCTATGGACGCCTACTGGCAGAAGTAGCTGTGTCAACGGTATTGAAGTTATTTTATAAACATCGTGACTCTTTTAATAAGACATTATTTCAGGTTATAATCCTCTACAAAGAAAATTCTATTGTCTGGTTATAACATTGAGCTTATCCTAATACTATATGGTCTCACAGTGAAATTATTTCAGGGAGCTTAAATCATTTTTCAAGTCTTATTATTTTCTTCCTAAGATGAAATATTACCAGATCAGAGATAACTGCTTCACCCAGTAAGTCACCATTTGTTTGGCCCCAACAACTCCCCCCTATATTTTTACAAAATTTAATGGGCCCCTATTACAATCTTGATAATTATAATGAGCTACATAATCAACATTTTCAAATAGTTTCATACCTTGGCTTGCTTTGAGACAAACTTAAGACATTCACTTTTGTATGAGTCATTTATTACAAGAGTATATGTCAAAAGTTAGAAACGAGCATAAAAATCTCAATTTAAACAAAAACATTATTTTTTATCAAATGTTTACTTTCGTTTAAATTATGATTATGTGTTCATTCTTTTGCTCATTAGCAAGTTTGAATATTTTGAATAATGTGTTCAATATTTCATAAAATAATATCTTGGTTGGTTTCTCATTTGCATGAAATCATTTGGTGACATTAGTTAATTAATTTTTTTTTTCATTTTGCATCTCATTTCAAAATAATAATAATAAAATAATTATCTATCATTTGTTTGATTTTGTAAAAGACTAAAAATAATATTTTTTCTTCATTAAATTGAAGCTTCTAGATCATATTTGAAAACAAATTATAAATAATGTTTGTTTATAAGTTATAGTTAGTTTAAATTCATTTTTTATTTTTCTAGATTTTGTTTTATTCACAATTTTTAGGTTATTAATTTAGGTTTATTTTTGTTTAGGTTTCTATTATCAAATATTTGATATAGATATGATCATGGCTTGATTTTATTATCCAAATACATTCAAGATGATTGATCCAAAAATAATTTTGGATTGCTACAAATAATTTTATGAGCAACAACAGATAAAATTTGGAAAGGCGTCAAGATCAGATAGAGGATTTTGTAGAACTGATTGCAGCCAAACCGTGAAGAATTTGAAGAAACGGTTGAAAACCCAGAACCAAAATGGATCCATTTACCTTATTGAGAGAGATTTTCCCAAAAAAATGCACGATATGAGAGATTGTTAGGTCTCTTTTAGAGGCAAATTTCAGCTGGCGGAAATTAATAGTGACTCCCAAAGTGTTCATTCATTTTATAAATATATGAGAAAGATCAGAGCCATAGGGGGATCCAAGAATTAGAGAGAAGGATTTTAATCCTTTCTCTTTTGTATATTATTGCTTTTGTAAATTTTTTATTTCTTTTCAAATGGAGTAATGGATGGCTGGAATCTTTGGGAGAATGGACAAGTATTTTCAAAGAAGAATATGGAATTCCAGGTTGCTTAATGGTTTTTGTCCAGTGAGTAAAATGGTTTTATTTTCATTATAATATCGTCATATTCTTTGAATAATTGATTATGCATTGATTTAAACAGCTTTAGTCTTTTTTATCAATACATGGTTAATTATTATCATTTGTGTATTAATTTTTCCAATCTTTAAAGTCTATTATCCAAAAAAAATCTTCCAAGACTACAAGATGGACAAGTGATTCCAAAAACTTAATAGAATAACATATATGCATTTTGGCTTTAGCCTTTTGTTTATAATGTTGTTATTTATGTTTTTTGTAATCATGTTATATGTGCAGGTCTGATATCTTTAGATTAAATGATATGTGATGTGTAGAAGGTTTATATTATAAATACCATCTATCATTTGCTTCATCAAAATACAAATGTTGTGATTATATCTTATATTTAAATAATGAGATTTATCTTTGAGTTTTAAATTGAATGATAAAATGCATAGATTGCTTCCAGATTTATCTTACTATAATCATGTATAATTATGAGATCACAAGTTTATATTTGTGTTTCATTTTCTGTCATTAAAACTTAAGTTGCCAATACATGTTCTGAATTTATTTAGAACAATCATAAGGTTCATTCCAGATTTATCTCTTGGACATGGCAGTTGGATGTTCACCACTCATGAAGATGCTTGGATACACCTCACTAATTCACTGACATAATAACTTCTTTGTATTTTTTTTCATTTACATATCATTGAAACTAGAATGTATGGTTCAGCTTTGACTATCCACATGTTCATGTTTCATTAATTTTTTTTGCAAGATTCTTTAAATTTATAAAAGAAAAACAATAAATATTTGTATGTGCTTTCTTTATCTGCTTCCTAGAAGCAATCATTTTTCACATCGATTTTCGTAAGTTTCGATTAAAACTTGCATCTTGTAAATCATGTAAATAAATGAGACTCGTATATCTTCTGTTTAAATACAACTACTATAGTTACATTTGAACATATGTACATATATAGTGTGTTTAGTAATTAGTTAGTTATTTCTCTCTTTTATTCATTTCTTTTGGGATTCTTAGATTGGCTAACAGAGCCATTAAACTCGTCAAAATGAGTTACACCAAACGTCTTGGTTTATTTAGACAACCCCGGACGAGACTCATTCTTCCAGTTGACAGATGGTCAATTTCGCCCGTCAACAGGTTTAAAACCCAACAAATCTTGGCTTATGGGCATATTACATTGCATATGATATGGGTTGAGGGCTAGGCTCTTGGCCCTTTTTCATTCCAACCATACAACATTACAAACTCAAATATAGTCTGCCACACCTAAGGTTAAGAAACAACGTGATGGCGTATTTTTAAAGGGATTGGGTAAGGTCTTAGGAGGTCACAGGTTTAATCCTCCATACTCCCATAAAATTTTAATAAAACTTAACCATAATGTCCTATGGGAGGTTTCCACATGGCAACCCCTCATTGGTCCATCTTTCCACGTGTCAACACACAACTGGTCCTCTTAGACTATACGATTTCTGAGTCACCCACCAACTTGTCATCCCACATCGCATTTGTTCCATGTGTCTCCATGTGATGTCCCCTTTTCAGTAATGTATGACATGCATCATCATTCTATGTGTCACCCTTGCAGTGGTGACACATGTCACCTTGACCTTTTGACTTTTTCCTGTTTTCCTTAGTTTGACTTGAACTTTGACTATCTATAACTTTTGAATATGAAATCTGTTTGAGGCAATGTTTACATCATTGGAAATCTATCGTTGAGCTATATGCAATGATATACTTTAAGATAGAATTTGAGATGGTCAAATTTTTAGATTTTTCAGATCCTCCTGGACCTCTATGAGCATTTTGGATCCTCCTAGACCTTTCTGAGAATTCTTGGATCCTCCTAGATCGCTTTCTTTCCTTTCTAGAAGGTTAGCAGTGATGAACTCTCCTTAATTTACTTCATATCCCAAGGAAATTTTAATTGTATTCCACAACTTCTTAGTAATTTTCTCATCATCTAAGATATTAGAAAATAATTGAAACCAAAGATCAACTATTTTGGTGACTTACCTGAAGACTCCAACTGAACATATGACTCTCTATCTATCCTTGGATGATGTGGGGTCAACTTGAAGCTTGTTTCTTCAACTTCATGTGTTGATGGACCAAGAATATGTCTCGACATATCTAATGCATTTCTAAATAAATCCTTATGTTGCATAGGATCCTACTTAACATTAACTAGCATAGCCTTTTGAATCTTAATTTGATGCAGACTCTCTGCATAAACACCATTCTTCACTCTTCTCCTAGTAATAATACTAATAGGAGACCCACTCTCTTCACATACAAATCTTGGTTAAGAATTGATAAAATTCCCCCCTCTCTACCTGATGTGATATTCCCATTTGGATATCAAATCAGGGCATTCTTCAGTAGCATGAGTATAATTTCTACAATGTGAACATCAGAGTCTTATTGGAAGTAGAAAATGTTTATTAAGGTTGGTTATCATTGATGTCAACCCTTGAAAAAATCCCCATAGCACAGAGGTTTGGGTAATGAAACCAAGTTCATTTGATGTGAAGATGACTCATTATTGTCTTGTCATGGTTGATAAGAAGAAAATATGAATGAACTCCAAAGTGGTCCCCTTATGGTGAAAGCCCTCATCGGAAGACGCTTTGCGGAGTGAGAAAACCCATGCTTGATTATGGAATAATGAGATGAAGGAGATTGAATTTGTCAGTGAAACTATCCTATATGGATAGTGCTTATCATGTTGTTTTTGATGGTATGTGGAATGTCACATAACTCCTCACGGTTAGAGAGTTATGACCATATGAATTTGGAGAACCCTCATGAGTCTTATAGAAGCCCCCAAGAGTCAAAGTGATTTTCAAAAAGAAATTATTCCAAATGAAGAAGCCCTAAAATAAGGAAAGTGTAAGGATACATTAAGATATAAATAACAGACAGAGCTCACTCATAAAACACACTTGTACATATTCTGTATCTATTTTCTTGTGTAAAGTTTCTTGTAAATACTTGTGGATACATCTCAAGTGGCAAACGTATGAGGTAGCATGAAGGGTTGATGGATAAATTCTTGGATTTACAGAAAACCCTATTTTATGTTGTGTACGCGGGTTTTCTTTGTATAGGGTGCGTATACGTGAGATGTATGTGTATAGGTTGTGTACAATATGTAGGTTGTCTATGTATAGGGAGTGTACATGCTGATAAAGTCATGGAAACTTGAGAAGATGAAGATGCAGAGGTTCTAGATTATGAGATCAAGCTCCCAAGAAGTTCTAAAGTGACCATATACATCAGATCCATGCATTGGTTCAAAAGGTATGTCTTATGTGAATGAATAGTTGGATTTTGATGTATGCATGAGAAATGGCAATGGATATTTGAGGATTCTCCCTATAAAGACTAGTGGCTAGATGTGATCTTCTGCATAAGTTAGATATATAGAATCATAGTGCTAGTATGATCATCATTGATACTTCTTGTGAGGCACATCTTGTATTTATTGGCATATGGCTAAGGGTTTTTATGGTACATGGTTAAGAGCTTGTATTTTTGTAGTAGTTGATGTATTGAGAGACTGAATATCAGAAAGGGGTTGATGACTAAGATCATGTGAGGGATATTATACTTGTTCATGATTACACATACCTATATGACACATGACTAGAGAGAGACATACTTTCCTTGAGTAAAGGTTATATATGAGAATGAATGCACAAGGTACAGTTACAGTCTAGATATAGTTACAGGTTACAGATCTATGTGAAGGAAGTTACAGAAGGTCATAAGTTATCAAGAAAAGAAAACCCTAGTTTTTGGGAAGGCATACACAGGTTGTATAACATTTTGGTAGCGTACATACAAAGAAATATTTCAAGAAAATCTTATGCATCAAAGAAGACAACTCATCATGAGATGAACATCAAATCAATGACAGTGAGACAGGAAGAGTTCTATTCATGGCAGTAAAAGATTCTAACAAAGAAGACTCCAAAGAAGAATATAAAGAAGTCAAAGAAGGATATGAATAAGTCGAAGAAGAAATTGAAGAGGCAGAAGCTGACTATCAAGAAGAACTAATGTGTGCCATAGAAGTTATCAGAAGAGAAAACAAGAAAACAAGAAACTACAAGCAGAACTAGACAAGAAAAAGGACACTCGAGAACTAGAACAAATGATCACAAAATTGAAGGTTAAAATAGA
Source organism: Picea engelmannii (assembly GCA_009831015.1). Lineage (NCBI taxonomy): Eukaryota > Viridiplantae > Streptophyta > Pinopsida > Pinales > Pinaceae > Picea > Picea engelmannii. The sequence continues at coordinate 511,023 of ML781599.1, read as the reverse complement.
ATAAGATAAAAAAAATTGAATAAGCACTCAAAGAAAAACTAGAAGAAAATGAAGAGATCATTGGAAACTTGGAAGCAGAGATTGTCACACTAAGAAACAATATTCAAAAGAAAAATATGCATAATAGCTCAAAAGTTTTGGATGACATTATCAATAGTCAAAAATCTCATGTTGACAAGTCTAGACTTGCATACAATCAAACAGAAAATGGATCAAGCTCCAAAACAACAGAGCAAGAAACAAATCCAAAAACCTATGCAGAAACAATCAAATGGGATAAGAAGATATACAAGGAAGATTATACGGACACTCCTCCACCGAGAAGATTCATATTTTATAATCAACAATAGACAAATAGGCCTCAAGAATAAGAAGGATTCATAAGAGCACCTTCTTTCATAAGATCTTCAAATCCCAGGTATCAAACTATATTTTTTGGTTTATGTTATGCATGTAATAATTTTGGACATATAGTTGTGAATTGCATATCTAACAACAGGAACAATAACAACTTTGAGAGTCATACACAAAGGGGTTATTCAAGAAGACCTAGTGAAACACAAAGAAGAAGTAACAATAGGTTTGAATCTTTGAGCATTGAAGTGGAATGTTACAAATGCAATAATTTTGGACACATGGCCAAAGATTGCAGAAAGACAGTCTCTCCTAAAGAACCTCAACAGAATAACAACAGTCATAGACAAGAACATTAGAAAATGACATGGATAAGAAAGAAAGATTAGTATAGCATTGAAGAATGCACTATCTCTCTATAAGATAAGCAAAAGAAACAGAGTTGGTATGTTGACAGTGGGTGTTCAAAACACATGACAGGTGATAGAGACAAATTTCTTACATTGCGAAAGAAAGTAAATGGATCAGTCTCCTTCGGAAATGATAATTATACCAAAATCATTGGAGAAGGCACAGTCCAAATTGGGAACAAGAATAAAAAGGACAAAATGTTCTACTGGTAGAATATATGAAATATAATATTCTAAGTGTGAGTCAAATGTGTGACCAAGGTCATAAATTTACTTTTGATTCACAAAAGTGTGAGATAAGAAGAGAAGGTTCAAGAAAATTGGTCGGTACAGCTACAAGAACTTCAAACAACATATATGTGTTAAGTGAAATTGGAAATGAAAAGTGTTGTCTAGGAAAGGAAGATGAAATTTGGCTATGGCACAGAAGAATGGGTCACATGCATTTTGATAACCTTGTCAAAGTCAACAAAAGAGAAGTAGTCAGAGACATGCCCCAGATCACGAAACCAACCAACACTTTATGAAAGCATTGTCAACAAGGAAATAAAAAAAAGACCAAGTTCAAATCAAAGGAATATTCAACAACAAGACCACTGAAAATTGTGCATATTGATCTAGTTGGACCAACTACATCAAAGGGCTTAAAAGGTGAAAAATACTTTAGGTTATTATTTGATGATTATACAAGAATGACTGCAGTTTTCTTTCTCAAGAACAAGTCAAAACCTTTTGAAAACTTCAAGATATACAAGGAAATGGTTGAAAATGAGATGGATTCAAGAATCAAATGCTTGAGATATGATAATGGAGGAGAGTTCACTTCAAAGGAATTTATGGACTACTGCAACAGTCATGGAATAGAAAGGCAATTCTCGGTTGTTAGGACACCTCAACAGAATGGAGTTGTTGAAAGAAAGTATAGGACAATACAGGAAATGGCTCGAAAAATGCTGATGGATTACAAATTGACAGATATATTTTGGACACAGGCAGTGCATATAGAATTTCACATTCAAAGTAGATTAATGCTCAGAAAAAACAATAATAAAAATCCCTACGAGCTATGGAAAGGAAGACCAACAAATGTGAAGCACTTCAAAGTTTTTGGAAGCAAATGCTACATCAAAAGAGAATATGGAATAATGGGAAAGTTTGAATCTCGTGTGGACAAAGGAGTACTTGTTGATTACTCAAGTACAAGGAAAGCATACAAGTGTTATAATCTAAGATTGAACAAAGTTGTGGAAAGCATCAACATAACAATTGATTAAACAGGCAAACCAGAATCAAAGGAAGAAGAAAACAAATCAATGGAATAACTTTTCAAAGAAGAAGAAGTAGAAGATGAAGTAGAAGAGGAAGATGAAGAGAATCCAACAAAAACATAAGAGTAAGTTCAACAAGTATGTCCAAAGACACCTAGCAAACGAGTACAAAAGAATCATCCTTCAAATCAGATTATTGGAAAAACAAATGCAGGAGTTGAGACTAGAAGAAAAATATGTTCACCAAAACAAACACACCTAGAACTCTTATCTACAATTGAACCAAACTATTTTGAAGAAGCCAACAAGTATGAATTTTGGAATAAGGCCATGAATGAAGAATTGGATCAAATAGAGAAAAATGACACTTGGAAAATGGTTCCAAGACTGAAGAATAAGAATGTGATTGGCCCAAAGTGGGTCTTCAGGAATAAATTGAATGAAGATGGAAAGGTTACAAGGAACAAATCTATATTGGTATGTAAAGGATATGCACGGGTTGAAGGAATCGACTTTGAAGAGACATTTGCCTCAGTTTCCATAATGGAAGCAATCCATTTGATTTTAGTTTATGCATGCTCCAAAAATATTAAAATGTATCAAATGGACGTAAAATCATCTTTTCTAAATGGGGAACTTGAAGAATAAGTCTACATTTAACAACTAGAAGGATTTTAGTTGCCAGAAAGCACAGATTATGTGTGTAAATTGAAGAAGGCCTTGTATGGTCTAAAACAGGCTCCTAGAACATGGTACTCTAGACTAAATAAGTATCTGCAATAGGAAGGGTTCATAAAAGGAAGTGTAGACAACAACCTCTACATCAAGGTAAGTCAAGGTAATATTTTATTAATTGAAGTTTATGTTGATGATATTATTTTTGCTAGTGATGATGACAGGTTAAGCCAGAAATTTGCAAAAGATATGCAGAATGAATTTGAAATGTCATTACTTGGAGAACTATCCTTCTTTCTAGGACTTTAAATATGACAAATCATCCAACGAATCTTTATTTCTCAAACCAAGTATATCAGAGAAATGCTAAAAAGGTTCATAATGGAATATTGCAAACCAGTTATCACTCCCATGCAAACCAGTTGCAAGTTGAGCAAAGATGATGATTTGAAGTCTATAGATCAGAGGAAATATAGGTCAATGATTGGCAACCTACTATATGTGACAACATCTAGACCATATGTAATGCAGGCAATTGGAAAGGTGACATGATTTCAAGAAGCACCAAAGGAATCACGTATATTAGCAGTAATGAGGATTTTCAAATATCTCAAAGGAACAAAAGAATTTGGATTATGGTATCCAAAAGGAAAAGATCTATCACTTATTGCCTACACAGATGTAGATTGGGTAGGTTGTATTGATGACCAACGAAGCACCAGTGGAGGAAAGTTATACTTAGGTGAGTGTTTGGTATCATGGATATGCAAGAAACAATCATCAATATCTTTATCAATAGCTGAGGCAGAGTACATTGTAGAAACATCATGTTGTACACTGGTTCTTTGGATGAAACAAAATCAGGCAGATATACAGGTTGATTATGATGAGCCCATTCTAATCTATTGTGACAATATAAGCACCATCAGTATCTCAAAGAACTCGGTGATGCACTCCAAGATGAAGCACATTCCAATCAAGTATCATTTTCTACGAGAGAAGGTTGTAGAAAAGAATATCAGAGTTGAGTATGTGGGCACAAAAGAACAAGTGGAAAATATCTTTAAAAAACCACTTCCATGGGAAGCCTTTGAATATCTTCGCCAAATACCTAGAGTTATTTCTACTCCAAAATGAATTATTTTTTAATGCTTATCTTATGTGTCTTAGATGTACATGAGGAAGCACCATAAGAAGACAGTTCAATCAGGGGGAGCAACCCTAGATGGAAAGCTACCTTTACCATTGATGACAAAGGGGGAGATATTTATCAGATGCAGAGGAAAGAGGACAGAGATTTATCAGATGCAAAGGACAGAGGAAAATGATAGAGGCATGGTTCTAGGGGGAGAAGATTTACCATATACAAAGGATAGAGACATGGTTCCAGGGGGAGCATGAGTGATATGATTCCAGTATTTCATTAGAGTGTTTCCATCAATTCCAAAGGGGGATATTGTTGATTAAGGTTGGTTTTTATTGATGTCAACCCTTGAAGAAATCCCCGTAGCACAGAGGTTTGGGTAATGAAACCAAGTTCCTTTAATGTAAAGATAACTCATTGTTGTCTTGTCATGGTTGATAAGAATTAAATATGGATGAACTCCAAAGTGATCCCCTTATGGTGAAAGCCCTCACAGGAAGATGCTTTGTGGAGTGAGATAACTCATGTTTAATTATGAAATAATGAGATGAAGGACAATGAATTTGGTGGTATGTGGAACGTCACATAACTCCTCACGGTTAGAGAGTTATGACCATACGAAGTTGGAGAACCCTCATGAGTCTTATAAAATCCCCCAAGAGTCAAAGTTCTTTTCAAAAAGAAATTATTTTAAATGAAGAAGCCCTAAAATAAGGAAAGTGTAAGTCTACATGAAGATATAAATAAGAGACAAATCTCACTCATCAAACACACTTGTACATATTGTATATCTATTTCCGTGTGTAAAGATTCTTGTAAATACTTGTGGATACATCTGAAGTGGTGAACGTCTGAGGTAGCACTAAGGGTTGACGACGAAATTATCAGATTTACAGAAAACTCTATTTTCTGGTGCGTACGCGGGTTGTCTGTGTATAGGGTGTGTATACATGAGTTGTCTATGTATGGGGTGCATACAGTACACAGGTTGTCTATGTATAGGGAGCATACATATTGATAAACTCATACAAACTTGAGAAGATGAAGATGGAGAGGTTCTAGATTCTGAGATCAAGCTCCCAGGAAGGTATACAGTGCTCAGATACATCAGATCCATCCATTGGTTCAAAATGTATGTCTTATTTCTATGAATAGTTGGATTTTGATGTATGCATGAGGAATGACAATGGAGATTTGAGGATTCTCCCTAGAAAGACTAGTGGCTACATGTGATCTTTTGCATAAGTCATATCTACAAAATTACAGTGTTGGTATGATCATCATTGATACTTCTTGTGAGGCGCATCTTGTATTTCTTGGCATATGGCTAAGGTTTTTTATGGTACATGGCTAATGTCTTGTATTTGTGTAGTAGTTGATGTATTGAGAGACTGAATATCAGAAAGGGGTTGATGACTAAGATCATGTGAGGGATATTATATTTGTTCATGATTACACATACCTATATGACACATCACTAGAGAGAGACATATTTTCCTTGAGTAAAGGTTATATATGAGAATGCATGCACAGGGTACAGTTACAGTCTGGATACAGTTACAAGTTACAGATCTATGTGAAGGAAGTTACAGAAGGTCATAAGTTATCAAGAAAAGGAAACCTTAGTTTTTGGGAAGGCATACAAAGGCTGCATAACACATAGGGTGCATACATACGTGGGTTGAAACACTACATATCGCGTATTTGTTGTATTTTTGTAGGTACATGTTCAGTTCAGGTATAGATTGATTACATGGTAGTTGTACAGATTGGATATAGGTCAGTGGTATAGGTTGATACAATTGTATGCAAGTATATCTCAAAGTGACAGGTTGATAGTGGTTCCATCATTCTACTTATACTTCAGGGTGGTTGGATGGGGAAAGGATAGGTGGTTGTAGCCACCTTCCGGTTGTATATGGAGAACATGGGGGGTTGTAGCCTCTTTCTATTTTTAGCCAAAGAATAGGGGAGTTGGAGCTTCCCTTAGGTTGTAGCCTAAGAAACTAGGAGGTTGGAGCCTCCTTCCAGTTGCAGCTGGAAAACAAAGGAAGTTGGTTCTTCTAATGAATGTAATTCTTCAAGACATATAAGAAAAATAATTTCGTGGTTTTCTCCCGATTTGGGTTTCCATGTAAAACACTGATGTACTGTGTATGTGTGTGATTGTTCATTTCTTATTGCTCATTATTGGATAATAATTCTACATTGATATAACACTTGGATTATTTTGAGAAAAAGGATTATAATTATGTTATTACTGATTCACCCCCCTCTCAGTAATCCAACATAAAATATCTCTCAATATGCCCTTGCTTATCACATTTATAACAAACAATTGGTCCTCTTTCACTAGGTCATAAATTTCTCATCCTCACACATTCAGTCACCAAGTGACCTTTCGTGAAACATGCTCTACACCAAGCTTGAGGTCGAATTTTTTTAGGGAGGGTAAAATATTGAATATTTCTAGTAATTGGAGATATTTGAACCTGCAGTTGCATGAGACTCGCATATTTAGGATGTCCCATGATTCTGAGAGTCCCCAGATACCCTTTCATAGATTTAATATTCATAACATGCTCCAATTCTTCTACTAGAGTAGCTATCCTTTATTGTGTCAAAGGAACAAAGGTTAAAGGTAGTAATCCTTGAGTGAACCATTCCCTTTGGTGATATACATGAATGGTATTCTCAATATTACCTATTGCATCTTTGAACCTCCTTATATGATACTCCCATGCAGAATCATCATCCATTTATTTTATATCTTGCAACTATGTAAGTGTTTGTTTCTTCGATTATGGTAATCAAAATTCTGCAATACATTTATGTTGTACTTGAACTAATGTGAAGGCCTAACCTTGAAATCCTAGTTCAATAAACTTCATATAACATTTGAGAGTTTGACCTCTCAGAGTAGTCTGAAAATCAATCTATTTATTTGCATCTGGAGTCCCTCACGACCTACATATATGCTCACATAGAAACCAATGTTGTTCAACATATTCATCCCCATTTCCCCAACACTCAAGGTATGAGGCAAGGGACCCTGCATATTGTGTTTCCATTGATGGAATTGTATACCCTAGTATAATGAATCCATGAGGTCTTATTTGTGTTATGATGGTATAACTCTCCACACTTCCACTACTACTACCTAATAACCTTGTAGAACACAAATAACTAGGAAAAACAAAGTTGTAGAAGAATGTACTAAATAAATTACCAACGTTGTTGATGGTGCTAGGGAAATAGGTGATTCAGGGATGGTTCCTTTTCCTCGGTACTGGTTTTATTTTATCTAGAGGGTCTCATTGTCTTGTGATGTTACATTTAATTCTTGATGCAAACCAATATATTTCAGAGTTATAGGTTCGAATTCTTTTGCAAGTCCTTCTGATGTTTGGGATGAATCGTTTTCATTAGTAGTGGCATGTACTCTTAGTATTTTATCTACCTCCTATAAAAAATCTTCCTCTTGTATTCTAACTCAATAAACTTCACCTCTCACACCACTTCTCTCTTTTAACCATTGACTGGACAGTCTTCCTCATCGTTGCAACTTCCACAACTCTTCTATATTTTCTCTTTTAACACCATCTAGTCCAATATCATTTTGCAACTGATCAATCCTCTTTTTTTTGTCTCCATCTAATTCTACCACCACTTTTCGACAATATAATCCCTCCTCAGAGATATCTCATATCTTTCACTCTTCTCTTGTCGGCCCCCATACCACAAATAAAATTATCGTTATCTTAACTCATAAAAACTTTTAAAAATCACCCTTCCCTCAGTGCAAGTGTTTAAGATGCCATGTCACTTGAAGGAGCAGGAAACATTCCTTCTTCTACCAACAAGATCCTGATCCAAAATGGTATCTCCTACAACAGTATGCGTCTGGATCTGTCTATGAATACAACTTTTGCTTTTGAAAAATATTGGTGATTTTCTGCGTCAAATTCAATAATATACCCTTCAAGCGTATTTTTCACCCAAAAATATACATTTCATGTGATATGATGATCTAGACGATGAAGAGTCGCTAGACTGTCAGAAGTCCAATTAAGGGTTTTCTTAACCCGATCTATATACTCTGTGGTTTCTTGCAACCGATCTAACCATTGAAACATTTGGTCATGAAATTTAACCTAGAATATTTTTTATTGATCACTAGTAGGATCAAAATAGAAAACAATATATTTCACAACCCTAAAAATCGTTTCCCACAAATCGGCCTCCTACCTTATGAATGCATCACACTTTCGTTTCCACTACTTTTCAATGTCATAATTGTATATCCGATGAGGCATCCTATAAAAACCCCCTCTAAAGCTCAGTATCAACAATAGAACCATCTTTTGGAACAAAATAAAGACTAGGGTTCTTGGTAGTTACCAACAAAAGGAATGTTGTAGTCTAGGAATGTTGGCATTTTCAACCTTCCACAAGGGAAGGAGTTCTCACCCGAAGTTTATCCAAGACTTGTATGATTAAGGTATTTATCGATGATACATCAATAAATCTATTTATAAAATATTCATCTCCATAGTTTAAACATTGAAATTAAGTTGTGAAAGTATTCAGATAATAAATGGAAAAGAATAAGCAAATACACATTGGAAATACAGATCCATTCATATAAAAAACAGAGAAAATAAAATTTTTGAGGCCCCAAATCACATCATTTCATTAAGCATTGCTGATCTGGATTGTTTTGAGAATGGAATGAAGGAATAGATGTAACAAATAAATACACATATATATTGCCAGAAACACAGAGATACAAAAATACATAATTTCGGTCCCTAAGGTGTAGGACAGTCGGTGACAGAGTGTGTTGTTAAGCCACTCCATGTTGAAAAGTCACCGGTTCAAAACCTGCAGAGACAAAAAATCCAACCATGTTAAGGGTTGGTGTGGCTCAGGCCGAGTGCGATCCCCGGGTGATTTTGATGGCTTAGATGCCCCCAAGTCCCGGTTTCTCAAGCCTAAGGTTAATCCTGATGCCAAGAAGGTCCGGACCAATTAACAAACAAAAAAAATAAAAATACATAATTTCTATTAATGAGATAAATGTGCAGAAACTATAAAAATACAAAGTGAATGAGCTCCCTAGAATTGTGGCAACTTATCTTTGAGAAGAGATGTGAAAAATATGCTCATTCACAAGAATATGATGTTAAAATGAGGCTCCAAAGGATTTTTTAACATAAATCATAAATGATAAAACCCTAAACATACAAAACGCTAACCTCGAGAGATGAAATGCCAAAAGGTTTGTGGACCCCGTGGGGGAAGTTGATATGTCAACTTCCCGAGGGCATCACTTTTTCATACGATCCTTGTTTTGTGCCTTCGATACCTCGTCATAAAGTTATATCTGAGGAGTAAAAATTTCCTTTGAGATTTAGGTGTGTTATATGTAATCCCTGACCCCCCAAAAGTATAAATAAATAAACATCATTTAGGGCCTCAAAATGGCCTCACAATTTTGGGAATTGAAAATTTTTAAAAAGAAATGTCAAAATGGAAAATTGTTCTTTGAGCCAATGGAGTAGGTGGGTGGCCACTGATATCCACCTGGCTCATTCTTATTCCTTAGGAATCAATGGTCCCCATTGCGTCAAGTTCCCCTGGGAGATGGGGAATATTTTGTTGAATTTAAACCTTGGTTAGATGATTTCCTTGTGGAGGACATTGTCTTGGTTATACTTGGAACTAGCATGATGCTTGGGGGAATGGATATGTTCAATAAATATAGCTACATGATCTACCTCGATATGTGTGTGGGAGGAATCTATCGGTGAAGATGCATCATGAAGAGTATGAAGGGATCTTCTATAACGTTTCTTAACTGGGCATTGTTGAGGCACCTGTGTAGGTGAAGAAATAATATATTTATGTTATTCCACAATCTTGTTGACCTACTTCTATTAGATAGAAATTTCCTTGGTCAAGGATGAATTTGTTTCAGTGTCATTCTATTCATGTTCTAACTCGATTTTGAAGATGGTAAAGTTTGTGATATAAGAAATTAATTTCCAACACTATTTTGTCAAGACAATAGTGAGAACTACCTCTCGTACCCTATAGAATTGATACCCTAGAGTAACAATGAAACTACATGGTCAAGAATCATAAACAATAGGATCCTTCCACATATATGTCTGGCCTAAAATAATATCACAAAATTCTAGTGGGTAATCATGACATAGTACCTCATCCTTGAAGGGATTGATGCCATAGGACATGTGACACTCTTTGTTGACATGGAGATCTCATCCCTCATGAAGCCACTCTATGTTGTATGGTTGCGAGTGTGGTGTTCTTAGCAAATACAATTCCTTTATGAACTCTATTGATATTGTGTTCTTTTGGATTCCTCTATCAACAATGAAATGCAGTAGGGTCCCCTTAATCCACATCTGTGAATGGAAGAGTCACTCCCCCTCCTCACGATCCTCTAGTTCTTTTGGTTGGACTTTTGTGGTCATGATGGTAGAAGTGAGGTTTTCATAGATGATATATTTCCCTTTATTGTGTTCTTAATCATAGTCTAACTCGAGGCTCAACTCTTTTTATTTAAGCTCAACCACCAATGGCTATTTCGAGCGAATTTCATTAGTCTTGTGCCAAGGGATTTTGTTGAATTCACACCACTTTCCAATGTCCTTATTTGTGTTCTGATTACCCTTCTTCTCCTGTGGCTTGGAATGATTTTATTGAGGTTAGTTGTTCTGTGAGTTAGGGACCCCTTTACCATACTTTGGTTGTTGTGGATTTGCAAACCCAAAATATCGCTTATTTTGTTTCTTAAACTTCTACTCAATTTTGATATCATATTGATAAGTGGCTTCCACTAATTAGATGTCTAGAAACTCCATTTTTGTTTGGATGTACATGTGTAGACACCCATGTTATTTTATAACCAAATTTCACTCAGAGTATTTGATACCCATCTTGGTGCATAATGTATGGAAGGTATTTGTGAACTCCAACATTGTTTTGTCCCTCTCCTGACGTAGTGTGGTCCATCTCATGTACTGCTCATCATAATTTCCAATAGTGTAATATTGTTCTCTACTGGAATCCATAAAAGAATCATAAGTGGGATTATCTGAAGTAATCCATACTCCTTGGTGGAGTTTTTATCATAGTAGGTCTTCCACCAATATTTGACATGGGGGAGAACCTTATGGAGCGTAAAGGTGATATTTTATATATCGAAAAAATTGTGAACATAGAAATAAGCTTCTAGTAGATTTAACCAATTTTACAAATCATCTTCATCGATCTCTCCTTAAAATATAGGAATATCAAAATTAACTTGTACCTTGAATGGGGCGACATCTCCTAAGCGACTGCTTGATGAAGAAACACTTTCTATTGTCGACAACCGTTGAAGGATTTGGGTAAAATTATCCATCATATTGTTCCTCTTTTGTGTGAGGGTTTCTGCAAGAAACAACTTGATAGGATCTCTTGATCCCTCATCTCTCTTTTCTTCCACCATGCGAGACCAGTTGGTCTAGAGAGAGTAGTTTTCCTCAAGAGAAACTTGCTCAAGACCCAACTCTCTATACCCTGACCTTGTCAAGGACATGCACTACGAAATGACGACAAGTAGACTTCTCTAATACCACTGATCCATATTTATTTTAGAATGGAATGAAGGAATAGATGTAATAAAGAAATACATATATATATTGCAAGAAACATAGATATATAGTAATACACAATTTCTCTATTAATGAGATAAATGTATAGAAACTGTAAAACCACATAGTTAATGAACTCACTAGAATGGTGTCAGCTTATCTCTGAGAATATATGTGATAGCTATGCTCATTCACAAGAATATGATGTTACAATGAGGCTCCAAAGGCCCTTTTAACATAAATCATAAATGAGAAAACCCTAAACATCAAAAACCCTAACCCTGAGAGATGAAAACCAAAACATTTGTGGACCTCGATGGGGGAAGTTGATACGTTAACTTCCCAAGGATGTAACATTTGGATACGATCTCCTATTGGGTTGTTCGATACCTCATCAAAAATTTCTATCCAAGGAGTACAAATTCCATTGGGAGTAAAGTTATGTTAAAATGTACCCCTAGCTCCAAAAATTCCAAAACAACATCGTTTAGGACCTCCAAACAGCCCGAGAAGTTTGGGACTTGAAAAATTGTAAAACAAATTTCCAAAATGGAAAACTGTTCTTTGAGCCAGTGGAATATGTGGGTGGCCAACAATATCTTCCTGGATTAATAGAAGTACATAAAACTTCATACACTTTGGATCTAACAAATCACTTCTCAAAATACACAAACCTTCAGTACATTGTCTCGGCCAGTGAGTTGTAACTCTTACACGTTAGGATGATACCCTTACAGGATTCATTATAGACTCAAGACGCAATACATTCTTAGCCATGACATTAGAAAAAATTACAACCATCTATAACAAGAAGAACCACCAACAACCAACCCTTTTCCTTTACATTTCCATTTTATTTATAGTTTCACTTCTCTGACAAAGTTGATTGACTAAATCAAATCTACTTTTCTCTTCCCCATGTATCTCCTTTATCCACCTGCAATATTTCATTTTTTGTCGATTGCTAAGCTACCAACTATCGCGCGATGCATTTGACTTTTTCCACCATCATTATTATCCTTATATTTTTTTCCAAAAATCAAGGGCCCAACAAATAGCACAACATTCAAATGGGAAAGGACATCAATAATTATGGTTATTATGGGTTTCATCACACATCATGATCTATCATATGTCTAGGCATTTTGAGGATCTTTTCGAAAAATCAAGGGCCCAACAAATAGAGCAACATTCAAATGGGAAAGGACATCAATCATTAAGGTTCTTATGGGTTGCATCACACATCTTGATCTATAATATGTTTAGGCATTTTGAGGAATTAGATAAAAATGTATCCATAAAATTATATTCTCTACTTATTGTAGATATTCCAGTTAACTAAAATTTTAGGGGTCCAATGAATGATGAGGTTCCATACAAATTGTGACAAATTTAAAAACGTTATGGGAGATTTTACTAAGGTTAAAATTTTTTCAATGTAGTTATTTGTTTTTTTCCACACTGAATCACAAAAGTATAGCCATAACGATATTAAAAATAAATAATAGTCTTCATGTAACGAACCGCCTCGTTACGACAACCATTCTAGTACACAGGCGCAATTTTTTTTTTTTTTTGTGTTACGGTGTGTGCGCGCGTGTGGAAGTAAAAACGTACTTGACTCTATGTCGCCCCTTGACATCCAACAAGACGCGACCACAGTGTTCATTGCAATAAGACAAGCATATGACGAGTATCTGTAAGCAACTAAGACCATAGGCAAGGTGCACAACGCAACATTTAACGATAAGTAAAACTGACGGCTAAAATACGACTGACTACCCGCCCGTCCTACCCTGCAAGGTTAGGACCTCCAAGACACATAATCAACGCTCAAGCCCGGTTTCCCATCGTCTTTAACCATTTAAGGTCTCAGGGCTGGCGACTGTTCTGATGAACATGGAGGTGTCTACATCCCACCCGACGCAACCGACCAAGCAACCGACTGAATAAAATTAAACCCTATATAAATAAAAAGTACGATCGCACCCCTTACGGAAAGCGCGTGACAAGGACTCTGACGACGACGCCCAAGTTTAACAGTGTTTAAGCGAACCACAAGTAGGTTTTATCAGA
>ML781599.1:446877-487406 GCA_009831015.1 Picea engelmannii | reverse complement strand
CAATATCATCATAAATGAAACAACTCAAATACCCCACTCCCTGACTCAATCCGGAGTCCAAGGGAGTTCCACATATGCCTCTGCATCCTCCAGGTCTGACACCCTGCACACTCAAAGAAACTGAGTCAGCAGCACCTGTCTACACCAAGGTAGTAAAAACATCCTGTCATATAACTCAAGCATCATAATGGAAGAAAAGTTTTATCATCATATAAATCCAGATCACTTGCGAGCAAGTGTCCTCAAAGAATAAGTTAGGTAAGTGCGCCAGAGCGGGATGTTACACTTCAATGCAACCACATTATGTGGTATAATATTATTTTTATTATTGAACTACTTATGCTATTATTATATTTTATCTCTATTATTATATTACATTACTTAAAAATATTTATGTTAAAAACCTTTACAATATCGATTTCAATTTGTTTATGCACAATATTCATTTAAAAATTTTCTTATTAGTCCCTGCCTAAGGCGTAGAGGGGCTATAGTGATTGATAATTTGTTGACTTCATATTAGTTTGTCCTTTGACCACAAATATTTGCATAATATTTATTGTTGGAGCTAGGGAACTAAAAACATATATTTGTATATAATAAAAATTACCATATATGTTATGATTTGATTGGATAACAAATTGGAGGTTTTATTGTTAGCTTCGCTATTCCTAATGTTTTATATGTTACCATATCCAAATTTTTTGATCATATATGGTCTTTCTGAGTTGTTATTAGTTCCTTGTTTTTTTCTTGAAATGTTTGGATATCCAAAGTTTTTAAGATAGATAGTCATTTTATTTATTTATTTATAACTTGACTTCATATTAGTTTGTCTTTTGAATAATTTTTTTTTTTACTTACATAGGTTCTTTTGCTCGAACTATTGCTGCTAATTTTTTTTATTGTTTTATAAAATTATATAATCAATGTTTTTTTTGTACGTGAGAGACCTTCCACGTTGCATTATTTCTTAAATGTTTACAAAGTAGTTCTGAGAGACTTAAATGTTTACCTAACAAGCTTCACAGCCTTAAATATTTACTTAGCATGTCTATTACAATACATTTTCATCTGGTTTTTTTTATATGTAATGTTCTCTGCAGTCAATGTGGGAAATATTGTTCTTTAGAGACATTGTTGGTTCATTGGTTCATTATTTCTTCTTGTATGTTCACTGATTTCTTATTTTCCTGTTGTTTTTCTTGTTTCCTTGTTGGTCTTGTTGCAATTTCCACACTTGGGGTTCTGCAAACGTGATTGGAACTACCCTTCTGTCATTCCCCATTGATGAGCGGGTTTGGGTGTCATGTTTATTTTCACTTGATATTTGTAGTTTGCAGGTGGAAAATTTGAATATTGGGGATGCCTAAGTTGAAATCCTCTTGCAGAACATATTTGTAATACGATTTACTTTTTTGATACGTCATTGTTTTTATGATGGAGGTAGCTTCTGTGTTGAACATTGTCCTTTGGACGGCCCTTCCAACTTTGAATTTTACCTGACAGGTCTCACAGCCTGAACTATTTGGTTAACAGATGTGTTGCAATACATTTTCCTCCGAATATTTTGAGACAATCTTGTGTGAAGTAAATTTGACCAATATTGTTCTTCACCGACATTCCTGGTCGATTGGTTGGTTCTTGCTTCTTTGTTCATTGTATGCCTCTTATTGTTGTTTGATTCAACTTTGCATTGCTCGGGTCCTGCGACTGCAATTGGGCCTTTTGGTGCTTCTTAACTGGGTTGTTATTTGTTGTTTTCTCTTGTTTGCTTAAGATTTGTGATGTTAAGGTGTTGCATATATAGTTGGATCTATTCTTACATTGTTTTGCAATTGGCTCCCCAAAAAATACTATTAAGATAAAATAATATGCAAAATTTTGCAGTCGAAGTAAATTGCATCTCTTACAGATTCAACCAGTGTTTGTCGGAATCCAACTATATTTCATAGATAACGATGTTTTTCCCATGGTTAATGTCTTCCTATGGATTCATAGTTATTAGAGTAAGTGTTTTTATCTGAATGATAACGTTCTTCTCTCCCTTTCATTTTCCTCTTGTAAACCTTCTCGTTTTTACCTTTTGTTCGTGTTTCTAGTTCTATACTTTTCCACGTTTCTATAGTCGTGGGTTCCCGGGATGGCCAATTGATAAAGATTCATATCCATATATATGTTCACATCACAAGTTCGGTCGACCATCGTTCGTTGGCATATTTATCCAATTTATTCTAAACTTGCTCGTTTTCCCCTTTTGTTCTTACCCTCTATTATACATTTCGGGTTCTATACTTTGTCACGTTTCTGTGCTCGCAGGTTCCCGGTGTGGTGATCTAACAAATCGTCCTCTCCATATATATCTTCACATCATGAGTCTGATCGAACATCGTTCGTTTGCATACTTAGCCAATTTTATTAATGCAGGTTCGTGGATAGGTGTTAACGAAGTATGGTAACTCGTGTTCGGGGTATACATATTGCAACCAGAACTTTTGTGCTCTACAATTCGACCCGTAACTCCTTGAACACACAAACCTACCTCTACCTACGATGATTATGTTTCTCCAACCTGCGTTCCCATACTTATTCTAGTCTTCAAAGTTTTGTGGGTTCATGTGTTCCCAAGTTTAGAAAAGTTTAAAATCATTTTGTCGCTCCCCTCCATCCATTCCACCTTCCTCCCTTCCCAATGCACATTGATTATTCTTTTGAAAGTGAAAAATGACCAGACAGGTTTGAAAAGATTGGATTTAATAAGAGGAAATATCTAGGACATCTCCCATTAAAATGCATAAATAGGGGAATATTATGGGATCTGATAAATTTTTTTGCTTGCATTTTGAATTTGCAATTTTGTTTTTGGCTATTTTAGTTTTTTAAGGGCATCATCATAGTAACAGTGCAATATTGTACTACCATGCTGCCATCCATGAAGGTCTTGACGTCATGTCCCTCTTTAATACTATGCATATGTTACAGGTTGTCATATTTGCAAATCTGCTCGGATATAGGAATGTTATTACATGTTGTTAATCACTATTCAACGCACAAATTCGAAATGATTGGCATTAATAAGAGAAAATATTGGCATTTTGAATTTGCAACAAAAATATTGCCTATTTTAGTTTTTTAAAGGAATCATAATGGTAATAATGCAATATTGTACTACCACGCTTCCATCCATGAACGTGTCATCCACAGAGGTCTTGACGTCATGTCCCTCTTTAATACTGTGAATATGTTACAGGTTGTCATATTTGAGATTCTTCTCGTATATGGTAATGTTATTACGTTCTATTAGTCACTATTCAATGCACATATTCGAATAGATTATCATTAATAAGTGAAAAGATCCAGGGCATCTTCCATTGAGATGAATTAAACCAAAATCTATGGAAGATTATATTGTCATCCTCCAACGTTGATTTTAAATACCTTTTCCCATTTCTCTCTATCATCAAAGATTTGGGCTTTAGGATGCCTTCGTTATAATGTTCCTGGTCATGGACATGTAAGACTACTTAGAGATTCCATTGAGGCCCAATTGAAAGATGAGAAAATGCTTTTATGTGACATGAGATTTGAGCCAAAAAAAAACTCTGTTAGCCAACAAAACCTCAGACAAGAAAAAAAAAAAGTATCTTTTGATTGGTGTTCTCCCTGTATTTGATGCTTTGGTTGGTTGAAAGGCATTCCTGGAGATTTTTTTTTGATCTTATTTGTTTTCTTGCTAGGAGTTGGAAGGGATTTTTCAGGTCACCTGCAAAATGATCCTTCGTTAAAGTATATAGTTTCTTCCAACAACACAGATTTGGCAAGTGTACCAAATTCTACAGAGAACACAAGAATTTGTCTTCCATTAGAGGAGTTGCAGTTAACATGGCTTAAAAAATGGTCTATAATATTCGAAAATGACGCAAAATATTACTCCACTCGCGAATGTACTCACAAGGAAATTATAGATTTGGATCGTCACGAGTAAGAGAAATTGTATGGGTGGTTAAAACAACATACTAAAATTACAGAGGTTTCTATTTCAAAATTTGTTGACCTACTTCTGGGTGTGGTAAAAGATTTGACAGAAATCCATATTCTTGGTCAAAGTTTGTTCATTTTCCTTTGGATGTAGTTACAAACTCCACATGCAATCAAGTGTCTATCACTACTGCACATTTTTTATTTTACTACTCCTACTCATATGATTTCATCTGGGTCGATGGGATTGTGCCTATATACACAAATATTCCCATCCTACTTGAAGGTAGGTATATAACCAAGGAACAACGATCTCAAAAATTTCTAATCCCTGCATCGACATGTAACTAGAAAAAGTTAATGGGAAGGAATCCTGGATTATGGACTTTGCAACACTTTATGAGGATTACTTTATACTACCACATTCTCCAAGAAGTTTTGTGTGTTCAGGTAATGCTTTGGTTTCTAAAAATCACCTTTTACTGCCACCTTCATGTAATCGGTTTATTTCATTCCTTAGAAGAGACCTTAATGTAGTGGTGTGTTTCCAGAGTTGTTTCCACCTAATGTCAATCTTCCTACTATTTCCCTTACTTTAGATAAGGAAAATGCATTTCTTCTGTTGCAGTTGATGCGATATTTGAAAAAATAAAAATGTTCAAACCATACAATTTCTTATTTCTTAAAATATAGAACAATGTATTTTTTTAATAGATGGTTGTTCGAAAAGTTTTAGGCGTTGTTTAGGATTCACGTCCTTCAAGGATGTTAATTAATCAAAAAATTAATATTGTTTGTGCCAATGCAATTGATTCGTCATCCACTATGTCAATTACATTAACACTGCAATGTTAGATAATAGCTTTCTAACATGTACCTAATGTCAAAGTCATTATCGCAAAGAAAACCCAACGTCCAAAGATTTATGGACTCAAAGAAACATTTCATATTTCATGAGAAATCTACACTAAAGATGATGTTCATTGCAGGTCTGAAAATCCTGCAATTTAAGTTCTTTGACAATGACATCCCTACTTGTTCACCGCATTGTTTCACTATTCCCATTTGCACCACCAATGCCAATGTCTGAAGATGAATCTATCTGGAGCCTAGGGTCACCGCCTATGTGGATGCATGGAGGTGAAACTACCTGGAACCTGGGATCATGACTTATTACACTTGACATTAATATTAGTAGTGATCAAAAGTTGATTGTATGTCGAGTGTGTTACTTCATCCAGAGGTCGCTCAACACTATTTGACATAGAAACTGGATTTCTGTCAATTTCTGTTACAACTTTGGCATAAAACATTCTGTAATTTTAGAATCTTGATTCAAACGCATATATAGTTTATCATGCTTGTTGTTATCCAATTTTATAGTTTCCTTCTAAGTGTATTTGAGCATGGAGTAATATTTGATGTCACTTCCGAACATTCCAGACCTTTTTGTGGGAAGCCATGCATTCCACCCCTACGATGAAATATATATTCTGATATGATCTACAACATTTGATACACTTGCCAAACCTATGCTGTTGGAAGAAGTTATGTACTTCAATAGAGGAACATTTTGAAACTAGCTTGGACATCCCTTCCAATTTAGTGTAGTAAAAAAAAGAAGTTCAAAATACAAATCTTCATGAAGGATTTTCAACCAAACAAATGATCGAATATAGGGAGAATAGAAGTCACAATATAATTGAGCTTTTTTGTGTGTCAGCTTTTGTTTCCTAACAGGATTGTTTCCCCCAAATATGATGTCACATAAAACGACTCCCTCAACTTTGAATTGGGCATGAATCACATTTCTAGGTTGTCTTCGATGTCAATGGCTAGGAAGATTTCAAGGAAGGCACCTTAAACTCCAAGTTTTAGACGACATAGGGAAATTAACACTTAACAAAGAATGGAATGTTGAATAACCAACCAATGCAGGTAGGCCATATCTAGAAGAGACAAGATATTCAAAATGATGGGATAGATCTAGTTGGTAGCACCAATGAAGTACAATACCCAAAGTTGATATTCAACTCGTTGTTTTTTATGAATCAATCATTTTATCATGAAGCAGACTGTCCATAGGGTTCAGTATTGTACATTTTTTTTTGTTTGGTGGCAAGCAAATCACAGTCATTGTGGCAAATAATCTCAGTTATATTTTTTAACCCATATTATTTGAATATAGAACGTTTGTGCTTTTTTTTAATGGTGTTTTCCAATCTATGGTATTGCTTTTCATTTTATTTAGTACCTTTTTTGTGTGTGTCATTAAACATGGATGGCAATATTTTTTTTTTGTTTCCCTGTACTTCGATTTAAATAAAGGATACTCTATTCGTTCCTTACATTTTACATGGAAGAATAATTTGTCATAAGCCATACTTATGTGGTGCTCGGCCTATACTTAAAGAAAGAAATTGGACGAACCGCCCTATACTTAAAGAAAGAAATTGGAGGACCCGTCCTTCTTTCATTCTTTAGGTCCTGTGAATAGAATGAATTAATGACTATTACAAAAAGGAAACTCAAGTGTTGATGTCATGTTCATGTTCAATATATTGCATATATTGCAGCTTCTTCTATTTGATAATATCCGTGCATATACAAAAAAATGTTGCGTCATATATATATATATATATATATATATATATATATATATATATACTTTTTCTTTCTATTGCTTATTGTTTTCAACGAATTTGTGAACCGAATAATATCCTGCAAATTGGAAGATGATTTACATTTGAACCAAAAATAATCTATTAATATATACTAATATGAATACTATTGGAATAAATATAAAAAAATTATATTGGCCAAAACTGAGCCAATTATCTGACCACTGGGTCCCGGGTTTGCGGTATCCAACACCTATGTCCCTCGTTCCGTCATATACATCTCCCAGCCAAAGAACCTTTGTGATATGCAATTTATGCTTTTACTAGTGAGAACTCACGAGGAGTTCAAAAATATTGGCATTAATAAAGGAAAAATAGATTTTCTTCTGTTAGATACTTAGCCCTTTTCCCCTTTTCTTCTTCCCATCTATTATCACAAGTCCAGGGTTGGCGGGCTAACATATATTCATATCCATCTATATCCTCACATGATGAATTCGACAGACCGATGTTCCTCTTAGCCAATTTTATCGATGCGGTTTTCAGGTTGGTGCATTCGAACTATGCTTCTTCTTGTTCTGTTATATACATCTTGCACTCAAAACTTCTGTGATTTCAACGAAATTTGCGAACCGAAAAACATCCTGCAAATTGGGTTCGTTTTAGAACTTTTCCTTGATCGATGAGCTTGGTAAAATTAATCTCCTGGAATAATTTGAAATAAACGAATATATGTTGTGTGAAGTCCAATGGAGCTATCATATCAACAAGAGGCTCTTAAAATTCAAATTCGTCGTTGTTATACTTGCGATGATAGAATTTAAAAAAACTTTGTTTTGTTTACTTCATTGTTTTTTAAATAAGAGATTTAACATCGTTCAATAATTTTATGTAATTAAATTGCACAATATCAATATTTAATATTAATAATTTAGTATTTGGAAATAATATGTTTAGATAATTTTAGATAGTTGATAGGGATCACCATCTGTAAACAATCACAATCTTGAGCCTGCTAGCCCTGGAGTCCGTCTGTCAACTTTTATATCACGGAAATCTGAGTGTTGTTTGGAGGACACAAAACAATAGAAGTGCAATGTTCATCCAACCAACCCGCAAGTCTGCCTATTAATTTGTATATCACAGAATTGTGGGTGTTATTTGTACTACACAGAACAATAGAGCTCCAATTTTGAGCCTGAGAACCCGCGATCCAAAAAGTGGCTAAGTATGGAATGATGGATTTGTACATGCATAAGTATGGAATGATCTACAATTCCACCACAGACTCCTCGAACTCAGAATCTTGACTCTACAAGGGTTCACAAATGTCTCAAAGTATCTGTTGCTACCTTCCATCCTCACTAACTTCATGTCCTTCCTAATATACATTAATTATCCTCTTACTAGTGACAAATGAACACACTGGTATGAAAGAATTGGCACTCGAACCTCCGCCATATACAAATTGACTGACGAAATCCGACATCGTCCCCTCTTCCATATTACACATTATGCATTCAAATGTTCTGAGCTATACAATTTGACCATCAGAACCTGACGTCTTCTGGGGAGACCTTGTCACCCTATTTTGGATCTTCGCGTTAGCGGGTTCAAAAAATCTCCAACTCCTAGTCATTGTTTCTTGTTATGCCAATCCTTGTACTTCTTTCCAAATATGCAACACCAAAGGTTTAATACTAAAACTCCATCATGCAACAACCGTAAAGATATTCATTAATAATAAAAAGTCTCGAGGACCAACCATCCATGCAGAACTTGTCCATAAACATGCAAAGAATATATTGCCAGGTAATAGAAAAGCTATTACAAATTTCAATATATTAGCGAAAACATGTCTGGGCCAGCGTTTCCCTATTCCACACTTGGACACTTTTTTGATTACAGGTTCTAGGATTGAAGGCCTCAAAATTGTCTTTTGAATCTTCCACAACTTGCAAATAGTACCCGGAGTTTCGCAATATACAATTTGTCCGCAGGAATGCCCCGTCACAAGCCCGGTCCTCTGCCATTTTTTTCCTTTCTGTTGCTTGTGGATTTCAATGAAATTTGCAAACCGAACAGGATCCTGCAAATTGGAAGATGATTTACATTTGGACTAGGAACAATCTATTAATATATATTAATATGAATACTATTAGAATAAATATAAACACTCTCTTTTAATTTTTCCTCTTTTCTCCCCCTGTATTATCCCTTTGTGGTTCTATATTTAGTCGCATCGATATGATCACGACCTCCTGGATTCGCAAATTGGTAGCTCTTTATCTATATCTTCTCACAATGAGCCCGATCGACCATGGTCCCTTTCAATACTTAGCCAATTCTTTGTTCACCAGGTCCCAGGTTTGCGGTATCCAACACTTATGTCCCCTATTCCATCATATACATCTTGCACCCAAAGGACTTATGTAATTTTCAATTTATGCTTTTACTAGTGAGAACTCAACAGGGGTTTGAAAAAATTAGCATTAATAAACGAACAATAGATGTTCTTCTATGGGATACTTAATCATTTTTTCCCTTTTCTTTTTCCTGTGTATTATTTCTTTCTAGTTATATACTTAGTCTCCTTTCTATGCTCACAGGCTCCAGCATTGGTTGGCTGACATATCTTCATCTCCATCTGTATCCTCACATGACGAATCCGACCAATCGCTCTTTCTTTCCATACTTAGCAAATTTTATGGATGCGGTTGTCAAGTTGGCACTTTCAAACTCTGTTGCTTCTTGTTTCGTGATATACATATTGCGATCAAAACTTTCATGATATACAATTCCTTCGTGGACTCCTTATCCATTTTTCCCTTTTCTTCTTCCCATGTATTATCACTTTCTAGTTGTATACTTAGTCGCCTTTCTATGATCGCGGGTTCCAGTGTTGGCGGGCTAACATATCTTCATCTCCATCTATATTTTCACATGAAAAATCTGACCGACCTTTGTTCCTTTTCATACTTAGCCAATTTTATGTCCGCGGTTCTTGGGTTGGCACTTTCGAACTCTGTTTCTTCTTGTTTCGTTATACACATCTTGCACTCAAAACTTTTGTGATCTACAATTCCACCGTGGACTCCTACAACTCGTAATCTTCACTCTACCACAGTTCACAAATGTTTCAAAGTATCTGTCGCTACCTTCCATCCCCACTAACTTCCCATCCTTTTTAATATACATTAATTATACTCTTACTAGTGACAATTGAACACACTGGTACGAAACAATTGGCACCCGATCCGCCGCTATATACAAATTGACTACCAGATTCTTACATCATCCCCTCTTCCGTGTTACAGATTATGTATTCAAATGTTCCCAGCAATACAATTTTAACGTCGGGCCCTCACGTAATCTGGGGTGACCTTGTCACCCTATTTTTGATCCTTGTGTTGGAGGGTTCACGAAATCTCCAATTCCTAGTCACTATTTCCTATTTCGCCCATCCTCATACTTCTTTCCAAATATGAAACACCAAAGGTTTAATACTAAAATTCCATTATGCAAGAACTGTAAGGATCATCATTAATAAGAAGAAGTCTCGAGGACTAGCCATCCATACCAGGTAATGGCAAAGCTATTACAAATTTCAATATATTAGCGAAAAGAAGTCTGGGCCAACATTTCCCTATTCCATACTTGGACACTTTTTCGATTGCGAGTTCCTGGACTTCCGGGTTGAGGATTGTGTTTCCATTGTTCCATGACTATAAAATAGTACTCAAAGTTCCACAATATATAGTTTTTCCGCAGTAATGCATCATCATTCCCTCTTCCATGTTACACGTTCTACGGTCAACACTCCTGAGAGATACAATTTGACCCTCGAGCCCTCACCTCTGTTGATTGTATCTTGTATCCCTATTTCGAAGTGTCACCAACCGCTTTCGATAATTATCCATTCCTTAATTGTTGTTCCTTGTCCCTGCCACCTTCCTACTTCTCTTTGGAAATGCAATTGGCAAGCATTAATGCTAGCAGTTCATTGAGCATGAACCTTAAACATGTCATTAATGACCGAAAGGGTATGCCGTATACAAATTGACCATTGGACTCGCATATCATCCCCTCTTATGTGCTACACATTTTTCATTCAAGTTCTAAGACATACAATTTGACCCTCGAGAAGTCACATCTCCTGGGGAGCCATTTTCACCCTAATTCTAAAGCCCGTCCGATGGCTTTCCATACTCGCCCATTTCATGGAATCTCTTTCGTGGTTCCTTGGGTTGGCGGGTTCACGAAATCTCCAATTCTTGGGCACTCTTTATTGTTCCTGACCAAGTTTTAATACTAATAGTTCATGCAACAACCGTATAGACTTCCATTAAAAAGAAAAAGCATCGACGAGACAATGAAATTTAATTAAATCTCGACTCCTTGAATTTAAATTAATTTATCTTCTCTTATTTTCTCTTTTATACCCAGAGACATGCAGAAACAATCTTGCCACGCAATGCGATATATATTACAAGTTTCAATATATTAGCGAAAACCAATCCACCCAGTTGTTTCTCTATTACATACTTGAGCCACTTTTTTGATTGTGGGTTCCCAAATAAGAGGGCTCACGTTTGCACCTCCATTGTTCTGTGTCCTGCAAACATTACCCAAACTTCCATGATATACAAATTTCCCTCTGGACTGTCTTTTCATATCCTCTTCAGTGTTATGTGTATTGCACTCAAAAAATTCTGAGACATACAATTTGACCCTCGCACCCTCACCTCCAATAGTTGTACCTTGAAACCCTGTTTTGAAGCCCGCCCGACCGCTTTCGATAATTAGACACTTATTAACTACTCTTTCCCATCCCTGCGACCTTTCTACTTCTTTCTTAATATGGAATTAGTAACCTTTCATGATAACAACTCACCTTGCAGGAATAGTCAACATTTTCATTAATGAGAGAAACACTCGAGGAGATCTCCCATTAATACACATTAAACCAAGATCTGCAAAGAGTTAGATCGTCCCTTCCAATTTTTCATCTCAAACATGGGTCATCACGTTGGCCCATTCAAGAAATATCCAATGCTTAATCGTTCATTGTTGTATCCGCCATGTTCGCACTTATATGTGTGCAATTACTAGTCTTTAATGTTAACAACGCATCGTGCAACAATCGTCGAAATTTTCATTAATGAGAAAAAGTCTCGAGGAGATCTTTGATTCACATTCATTGGACCAAGATTTGTGCAACATTATATTATCCCTTCCAACTCTTCATTTCAATCATTGTATGGAGAAAACAAACGTTCTTGTAAACTTATGGCAGCAGCTTGACAATGGTTTTATGGAGATACATTGAATATCTTCGGATGTCAGGACCAGAACTTTCAGTGGTCTAGGGCATACTCTTACTATTCATAACGTTCCTCCCAAAACAAAGTGATTTGGACCTCCAGAATCACTAGTGCATGCTGCGTCCCTGAGGTTTTTGACTATAAGGAGGGGGTCTCTTGGTGCACCAAAAAATAATTATTCCAGTGCGCGACCACTCTCCTATTGTTTTGTCACCTCAGATCTTCTGCAATATGTTGAAATTGCTAGAGCCAACATTGACTTTTAGAGGACAAGAATGCAAGTAGTTCCTAGAAAAACATGATAACATGTTGGACATATTAGCCGAGTTCCTTGAATACCCGACAACACTTCCTGAGGATACCACAAAGTTGCAGGTAAGTTCCTTTAGAAATACATTTCGGGAAATTGCTTGGCTATTTACAAGAATAACGGGACAGGAATCCACATCAAGAATTTCCCATATAGTTATTTATATTTTGTACTTCATAGTCAAGGAACAATTCATTTTCAATTGGGGGAAGTTAATTTCCATTGAAATTTGTTCCCAGTTGTCACAATTCAAAGAATTGAATAAATTTTATATGTCATCCTACTTGATTTTCACAATAGTGCATTGTTGTCCGTTTCCAAAGTTGTCTCTTTCCAAGAAATTAAATTGTGGATTCTAACCAGTAACATTATGGTACCAGGCCGTGTGGAGGCACAAGGCCTCCCATTGTTTTTATGAAGTTTTGAATGACTTTGTCTCAGTTTTCAAAGATTTATTGTTAGGGAAGGATGCTCCCCGGGTGTCTGGCTAGGAAACCAAGTTTTTTAATAGGAAGGGAACACTTGAACAAAAGGAAAATCAAAGTGTACTAATGGTCTTTTGATCCAAGGAAAATCCTTCTTTCCTTCCATGCCACATCATGAACAAGATTTTTGTTACAGAAATAGCAAGGCAATACAACCCCTGGTTGCATTTCTTCCATGACAAGAAAAAAAAATAGTTCATTCTTCTGCCCTGGAAATTCAGCGACTTCGTGTGCAGAAACATCAACAAGATTAATGAATTCATAGGAGATTCCATAGTGACAGGTTGACAGTGGTTCCATCATTCTACTTATACTTAGGGTGGTTGGAGGGGGAAAGGACAGGTGGTTTTAGCCACCTTCCAGTTGTAGATGGAGAACATAGGGAGTTGTAGCCTCCTTCTGGTTGTAGCCAAAGAATTGGGGAGTTGCAGCTTCCATCAGGTTATCTCCTGAGTAACTAGGAGGTTGGAGCCTCCTTCTAGTTGCAGCTGGAAAACAAAGGAAGTTGGTGCTTCCAATGAATGTAATTCTTCAAGACATATAAGAAAAACCATTACGTGGTTTTCTCCCGATTTGGGTTTCCACATAAAACAACAGTCTACTGTGTATGTGTGTGATTGTTCATTTCGTATTGTTCATTACTGGATAATAATTCTACATTAATATAACACTTATATTATTTGGAGAAAAAAGATTATAATTACACTATTACTGATTCTCCCCCCCTATCAGTAATCCAACAATTGGTATCAGAGAAGGTTCCTTCATAAATCATTTTAACCATTGAAAGGTATATCATGGAGAGTACCAACTCATATAAAAATGGAATACCACACTTTGATGGACAAAAGTTTGCCTTTTGGAGCATAAGGATGAAGACATAATACAAGCACAGGGGTTTGAAATTTGGCAATCAATTGTAGATGGATACACGACACCAACAGTTCCACCAACAAATGACAAAGAAGTGAAACTTGGTCAAAGTAATTCCAAAGCTACAAATTCACTTTTGAATGGTCTCAGTGAAACAATATTCACCAAAGTTGCACATTGTAAATCCACTAAAGATATTTTGGACAAGCTTCGAGATATTTATGAAGGAGATACAAAAGTCAAAGAAGAAAAACTTCAAACTTACAGAGGTCAGTTCAAAAAACTTAAAATGAAGGAAGATGAGAATATTTTAGCCTAGTTCTTAAGAGTTGACGAAACAGTGAATGCAATCATAGGATTGGGAGAAGAAATCGAAAAATCTGTAATTGTTCAAAAGGTACTAAGATCTCTTCCTATGAGATTCAACCCTAAGATATCAACACTAGAAGAAAGATTGGATCTAAACTCAATAAGCATGGACAAACTGCATGGAATATTCACATCATATGAAATGAGAACTGAACAGAAAAATCTAGATATAAAAGAAGCATCCAAAATATCAAAGAAAAAGAAAAAAGAACAAGAATAATATAGCAACAACAATGACGTCTCGGAAGATGATGAAGAAATGGCCAACTTCGTCAAAATACTGAACAAGGGAATTAATGGTAGGTATAAAGATAAGATTCATTTAATTTTTTTTAATTGTGATGGTATTGATCATTTTGCTAAAAAATGTCCTCATAAGAAAAAGAGAAATGATGAAGGTTACTCAAAAGGAAAACACACATATAAAGGCAAAATAACTACAAAGAAATATTTCAAGAAAATCTTATGTATCAAAGAAGACAACTCATCATTAGATGAACATGAAATCAATGACAATGAGACAGAAAGAGATCTATTCATGGAAGTAAAAGATTCTAACAAGTAAGACTCCGAAGAAGAATATAAAGAAGCCGAAGAAGGATATGAAGAAGTTGAAGAATAAATTGAAGAGGCAGAAGTTGACTATCGAGAAGAATTAATGTGTGCCATAGAATTTATTAGAAGAGAAAAGAAGAAAAACAAGAAACTACAAGTAGAACTAGACAAGAAAAAGGACACTCAAAAGCTAGAACAAATGACCACAAAATTGAAGGTTCAAATAGAAGAAGATAAAAGAATTGAACAAGCACTCAAAGAAAAACTAGAAGAAAAGGACGAGATCATTGGAAACTTGGAAGAAGATATTGTCACGCTAAGAAAGGTAATTCAAAAGAAAAATATGCAAAATAGTTCAAAAGCTTTGGATGACATTATCAACAGTCAAAAATCTCATCTTGAGAAGTCTAGACCTGGATACAATCAGACAGAAAATGGATCAAGCTCCAAAACAACAGAGAAAGAAACAAATCCAAAAACCTATGTAGAAAAAATCAAAGGGGATAGGAAGATATACAAGGAAGATTGCAGGGACACTCCTCCACCGAGAAGATTCAGATTTCAGAATCAACAATAGACAGATAGGCCTCAAGAATAAGAAGGATTCATAAGAGCACCTTATTTCATAAGATCTTCAACTCCTAGGTATCAAACTATATTTTTTGGTCTATGTTATGTATGTAATAATTTTGGACATAGCTGTGAATTGCAAAGCTAACAACAGGAACAATAACAACTTTGAGAGTCATACACAAAGGGGTTATTCAAGAATACCTAGTGAAACACAAAGAAGAAGTAACAACATGTTTGAATCTTTTAGCATTGAAGTGGAATGTTACAAATGTAACAATTTTGGACACATGGCCAAAGATTGCAGAATGACAGTCTCTCCTAAAGAACCTCAACAGAATAACAAGAGTCATAGACAAGAACCTTAGAAAATGACATGGATAAGAAAGAAAGATCAGTATAACAATGAAGAATGCACAGTCTCTCTACAAGACAAGCAAAAAAAACAAGGTTGGTATGTTGATAGTGGGTGTTCAAAACACATGACAGGTGAGAGACAAATTTCTTACATTGCGAAAGAAAAGAAATGGATTGGTCTCCTTCGGAAATGATAATTCTTCCAAAATCATTGGAGAAGGCACAGTCTGAATTGGGAACAAGAATAAAAAGGCACAAACTATTCTACTGGTAGAAGATATGAAACATAATATTATAAGTGTGAGTGAAATGTGTGACCAAGGTCATAAATTTACTTTCAATTCATGAAAGTGTGAGATAAGAAGAGAAGGTTCAAGGAAATTGGTCGGTACAACTACAAGAACTTAAAACAACATATATTTGTTAAGTGAAATTGGAAATGAAAAGTGTTGTCTAAGAAAAGAAGCTGAAAGTTCACTATGGAACAAAAGAATGGGTCACATGCATTTTGATAACCTTTTCAATGTCATCAAAAGAGAAGCAGTCAGAGACATGCCCCAGATCACGAAACTAACCAACACTTTATGAAAGCATTGTCAACAAGGAAAACAAACAAAGACCAGGTTCAAATAAAAGGAATATTCAACAACAAGACCACTAGAAATTGTGGATATTGATCTAGTTGGACCAACTATAACAAAGGGCTTAAAAGGTGAGACTTTAGGTTATTAGTTGATGATTATACAAGAATGACTACAATTTTCTTTCTCAAGAACATGTCAGAAGATTTTGAAAACTTCAAGATATACAAGGAAATGGTTGAAAATGAGATGGATTCAAGAATCAAATTCTTGAGATATGATAATGGAGGAGAGTTCACTTCAAAGGAATTTATGGACTACTGCAACAATTATGGAATAAAAAGGCAATTCTCGGTTGCTAGGACACATCAACATAATGGAGTTGTTGAAATAAAGAACAGGACAATACAGGAAATGGCTCGAACAATGCTAATGGATTCCAAATTGATAGACATATTTTGGACACAGGAAGTGCATATAGAATTTCACATTAAAAGTAGAGTAATTCTCGGAAAAAACACTAATAAAACTCCCTACGAGCAATGGAAAGGAAGACCAACAAATGTGAAGCACTTCAGAGTTTTTGGAAGCAAATGCTACATCAAAAGAGAAGATGGTAGAATGGGAAAGTTTGACTCTCGCGTGGAAAAAGGAGTACTTGTTGGTTACTCAAGTACAAAGAAATCATACAAGTGTTACAATCTAATATTGAACAAATTTGTGGAAAGCATCAATGTAACAGTTGATGAAACAGGCAGACCAGAATCAAAGGAAGAAGAAAACAAATCAATGGAGAAACTTTTTGAAGAAGAATAAGTAGAATATGAAGCATAAGAGGAATATGAAGAGAATCAAATAGAAACATAAGAGAAATTTCAACAAGTATCTCCAAAGACACCTAGCAAACGAGTACAAAAGAATCATCCTTCAAATCAGATTATTGGAAAAAAAGATGCAGGAGTTGAGACTAGAAGAAACATCTGTTCACCAGAAAAAACACACCTAGCACTCTTATCTACAATTGAACCAAAATGTTTTGAATAAGCCAATAAGTATGAATTTTGGAATAAGGCCATGAATGAAGAATTGGATCAAATAGATAAAAATGACACTTGGAAGATGGTTCCAAGACCGAAGAATAAGGATGTGATCAGCACAAAGTGAGTCTTCAGGAATAAATTGAATGAATATGGGCAGGTTACAAGGAACAAAACTAGATTGGTATATAAAGGATATGCACAGGTTGAAGGAATCGACTTTGAAGAGACATTTGCCTCAATTTCCAGAATGCAAGAAATCCATTTGATTTTAGCTTATGCATGCTCCAAAAATATTAAAATGTATCAAATGGACGTAAAATCATCTTTTCTGAATGGGGAACTTGAAAAATAAGTCTACATTGAACAACCAGAAGGATTTCAGTTGTCAGAAAACAAAAATTATGTGTGTAAATTGAAGAAGGCCTTGTATGGTCTAAAACATGCTCCTAGAGCATGGTACTCTAGACTAGATAAGTATCTGAAACATGAAGGGTTCATAAAAGGAAGTGGAGACAACAACCTCTACATCAAGGTAAGGCAAGGTAATATTTTATTAATTGAAGTTTATGTTGATGATATTATTTTTGCTAGTGATGATGACAGGTTAAGCCAAAAATTTGCAAAAGATATGCAGAATGAATTTGAAATGTCGTTACTTGGAGAAGTATCCTTCTTTCTAGGACTTCAGATACACCAAAGTAGCCAGGGAATCTTTATTTCTCAAACCGATTATATCAGAGAAATGATAAAAAGGTTCATAATGGAATATTGCAAACCAATTATCACTCCCATGCAAACCAGTTGCAAGTTGAGAAAAGATGATGATTTGAAGTCTATAGATCAGAGGAAATATAGGTCAATGGTTGGAAGCCTACTATATGTGACAACATCTAGACCATATGTAATGCAAGTAGTTGGATAGGTGGCACGATTTCAAGAAGCACCATAGGAATCACATGTATTAGTAGTAAAGAGGATTTTCAGATATCTCAAAGGAACAGAAGAATTTTGATTATGGTATCCAAAAGGAAAAGATCGATCACTTATTGCCTACACAGATGCAGATTGGGTAGGTTGTATTGATGACTGAAGAAGCACCAGTGGAGCAATGTTCTAGTTAGGTCAGTGTTTGGTATCATGGATAAGCAAGAAACAATCATCAATATCCTTATCAACAGTCGAGGCAGAGTACATTGTAGCAGCATCATGTTGTACATAGGTTCTTTGGATGAAAGAAACTCATGCAAATATATAGGTTGAGTATGATGAGCCCATTCCAATCTATTGTGAAAATATAAGCGCCATCAGTATATCAAATAACTCGTTGATGCACTCCAAGATGAAGCACATTCCAATCAAGTATCATTTTCTACGGGAGCACGTTTCATAAAAGAATATCAGAGTTGAGTATGTGGGAACAAAAGAACAATTGGAAGATATCTTTAAAAAAACACTTCCACAGGAAGCCTTTGAATATCTTCGCCAAAGTATTGGAGTTATTTATACTCCAAAATGAATTCTTTTTGAATGATTTTTGAATGCTTATCTTATGTGTCTTAGATGTACACGAGGACGCACCATAAGAAGACAGTTCAGTCAGGGGGAGCAACCCTATATGGAAAGATACCTTTACCATTGAGGACAAAGGGGGAGATATTTATTAGATGAAGAGGAAAGAGGACAAAGATTTATCATATGAAGAGGATAGAGGAAAAGGACAGAGGCATGGTTCTAGGGGGAGAAGATTTACCAGATGTAGAGGATAGAGGAATGGTTCCAGGGGGAGCATGAGTGATATGATTTCAGTATTGCTTCAGAGTGTTTCCATCAATGTCAAAGGGGGAGATTGTTTATAAAGGTTGGTTGTTATTGATGTCAACCCTTGAAGAAATCCCCGTAGCACAGAGGTTTGGGTAATGAAACCAAGTTCGTTTGATGTAAAGATGACTCATTGTTGTCTTGTCATGGTTGATAAGAAGTAAAGATGGATGAACTCCAAAGTGGTCCCCTTATGGTGAAATACCTAATGGGAAGACACTTTGCGGAGTGAGAGAACTCATGCTTAATTGTGAAATAATGATGTTGCGCCTATTTCGTCACCTTGGTGAGAAACATAGAGGTGCTTGCAAGATCAGTTGGGTCTGTTGAGCAGGACCACTGCAAGGAAAAGAGTTAGGGAAAGAAAATAAAAACTACAATTAAGAATTAAACTAAGAGATGTAATAAAAATCAAATTCATGAGCATAGGGACATAGAAACAAAAAGAAACATAAGACCCATGTCACCAATGTTGAGGTTGATCTATTAGTGAAACAAAGCACTAAGAAGAAAGGGGACTATGAGTCCCTTCTTCCACCAAGGGAGGGCTCTTGGACCCCCACTAGCTAGCTCTTCTTACAACAAAAGAAAATTGGAAAATGATGAAAGAACTCTTTACAAATCCACTCAATGGTTGAGATGGATTGTCCAATGTAATGGTGCCAATATGCTCTTGACAAGGATGGAGTCCTCAAGACAATAGAGGCAGCATAACATTACTTTGAATTCCTTGAAAAAATGAGGTGCATTCATGGCTTTTTATAGCATTTCTTTGGGTTATTGTTTAACTACTTTGTAGTGTGAAAAGAGGCCAATTAGGGAATTCCTAGGTCTTTGACCAGCCCACCAGTCGGATCCAGTCCAGATTTGAGGGTCAAATCGGCTTGGGAGCTGAACCATAAGTGGGTGGGAGGCCGACCACTCTCATAAATGCAATGTTTAGCAAGTGCGTGGCTTTTTGCGATAACAGTTGCGCATCATGCTCATGTGTGCGATTTTTGCGTTTTTGTTCTGTGCATGCGCGCGCGCGACCAATGTCTGCATAGTGCTCTTCAATTTTTCACTACTTTGCATAGTTTTTTGACCTTTTTTGAATGTTGTGGTATTAATTCAGGTCCATGGATGACTTCATCATTGTTTGACGATGTTGAGTTTTTGTAACCATGTGCGGATGAAATTTCAGTGATAATAGATGCCCCCTGATGGATGAGGTTAGGAGAATACGTATAGCCGAAATCCATCAATGTTTCTTCTACTGAGAATGTTGTTGTAAGAGAGAGAAATATTGGGATCATCCAGAGCAATCCGTTGGAGGGAAAAGAGAACCGATAGGACCATATCTTCCATGAGGTGTGTAAAAATAGAAAACTGTGTACAAACGAGGCGGGCATGCCCCATGCTCGTGTCATGTAACTCCGAAAAAGATAACTGAAGTGTTGGTGTAGACAATTGCAGCACCCTCGGGGGCAGTCATGATAAAGGCAGAAGACAATTCTGCAAATGAACATACTCTGAATACGAGGCAGTGATCGTGGTAATAAGTAGCAACAATTATGTGGGCATTGATAGCCCCGCCAAGTTCAGAGGTCTTCGGCAAATGAAAGAACTAACTGCAATAGTCGCAAAGTAAGACCCACCATAACATGAGAAAGTGTTGTCGTCGAATGTTATGGGGGTCAACGACAGTAGGGAGTAATGGTGTGTCACCCTGTGTCATCCAAGATCTCTCATTGAGTGGATAATGAGAATCAAGATATTGTCGCCCTTCTGGAAACTGTGTTGATGTCGACAAAAAAGGGGGACGCGACTCCTAGAAGAAAATTGCTTCGTGAAATATACTAGGTGAGGTGAGGAAATGGAGGTACATGGAAAAAGTCAAGATGTAGGAAGACTCAAGACTGCCCTTGGTTGGAGTATGTGTGAGATAAAAAGTGGCCGCAACCGTTCAACGAGGTCGAGTGTCAGGGGGATGACAAGACCGGGGATAAGTTGTGCCAGATGCGGGACAAGGTTAACAAATTCAGAGGGCAGTGATAAGTGGCCTATGGGGTGCTCTGAAGATATGGACGATGTCAGCAAGGGTAGATGATAAGTAGTGATCCAACCAAGGGTGACATGGGTTGCAGTTGGCCAAAAAGAGGGAAGCAGGTCACCAAAGGTGACGACAAAAAGGTAATGTAATGACTGGAAATAAAGGCGTTTGTACAATAAATAATGAATAATTGGGGGAAAATGTACAAATACAGAAACGAGTTCCCCAGTGTGATATGAGTGGCCCATGTAGGGAATAATTTTCTCGGAAAACTGATGAAGGGTGGAGGCCCCATTGGTGAGTTTCTGTATGAGGTAGGTGAAATGAAGGGAGATGTACAGATGGGCAAACTGATTGTGGATGAAATGGAGGGTTCATGATACTGCGGAGGTGCAGTAAAAAAAAAAGAACCGTGAAGAGATAAACTGGGAGTCCATGTGGGAAAGCTAGCAAAATGAGGAGAAGGAGTATCTGGTTGATTCACGACATGATGAAAGACTATCGGGACTCCCATCCCTAAAGGGTTGTGAAAAATAGCATGAGTGTCGGAAGTGTCAAAGGGTGATATGAATGGGACAACTCATGTGGGTAAGAGTGCTACCGGGTGACAGTACCGAAGATGCAAATGAAGGTGTGGGTACTGCAGAGCTGGGAATGGGGATCCTAGAGGCAAATATCAGAGGGTGTGACTGGAAATGTAAGTGCGATACAGAGGGAAAGACTACATGCCAGTGCAGAGTATATACTTGAAGGGGTTGTGCCGATGTATGTTGATCAAGTACCTGCACACATGAAAACCAAATACCTAACGTGAACAATATCTGAAGAGAATCAAAGATATGAGCATGTATTTGATAAGCGTGAATATGCACATGTACCTGACTAGGGTATGAAAAAGGGTGCCCCAGGGGCTTAGGATGAAAAGAGGAACATGGACTGTTGTGATGTAGATGACAGGATGTTGATCCCATGGCTAAAGACGGATCGAGAAATGGACATTGTGGGCTCCCGGAATGGTGAGTGGAAGTTTGGCAAAAACGCCTATATATAGCTGTAGGGCCCACATTGCCACCTCATTTGTATCTACTGCAATAGTGACTGGACGAGCAGTTTTCAGAGGAGATTTGGAGATTCGGGGAGGACGAGGCATCCGATTGGTGATTAGCGAGCATCAGGTTAGTGGTTTGATCATCCTGCATAGAAATAGAATTTCATTTTTTGGGCAAGGGCTGTAAAGAGGGCTGTACAGAGGGATTTTGTGGATGTGGGCCCCACGTGCGCGGGTGATCCGGAAGTAGGAGAGAACACATGCGCACCTACCCACTGAATAGATGTGCATGGGGGCGCTGGTGAGGGAATAAAATATGTGAACTATGTGCGCGCCTGTCATCTGTACAAATGCGTATTTGTGCGCGGCTGTGGCATGGACAGGCGCGCACCAGTGCACTCCTATGTAGGTAACAGGCGCGCCAGAGAGCGCGCTTGTGTAGGTAACAGGCGCGCCTGAGAGAGCGCATGTGAAGCTAACAGGTGCACATATATGCGCACCTGTGTAGTGAACAGGCGCGCCTATGTGTTGAAACAGCCGCGCCTTAGAGGAAAAGTTGACGGGTGTAAAATTAATCTTTGTGATGTTGTTGATGGTCTCGTGGGCTGATGTAAGACTCTTTGTTGTGGCTGCAGGTGGAAATTTTTCACGATGTCAGTGGGTTGGAAAGAGAAAGATTGGTCCCAGCTACAAGATGTCATGGCTATTGAGGAGCCAGGTGTGCAAGCGACTTTGGCAGCATGTGGGTTGCTAAAGTTCTTTGAGTGCCCTTTGATATGGGTGCAGGAGTATCTCCTACAGTTCCTGATCTAGATGTGGAGTCCAGAGATGCATTGCTTCCTTGTGTGAGGAGAGAATATCCCCTTCACTGTGGTGGAGGATGTGTACTTCTTGACTGGTCTCCCGTTTCGGGGTGTTCCCCTACCGACGGAGCCGGTGCTACCGAGGGGTCTGGCCCTAGCGACCATTGGCCAGAGATATTGTTCAGGTCAAAACTTTATGTCTGGGACGGTTGTGAGCATTGGGTTGATAGATGCCCTGGCACATCGCTATATAGCATCGATGATTGTGAGAGTCTATGGGTCACTGGCGACCCAGAGGATCAGTGGGGGCCAGTTGATCGTCATGGACAGAGTACTGGCTAGTGAGAATTTCTCCTAGGGGATGACACTGCATGCCAGGATGGTAGGGTAGCTGGACCACTGTCGGTCCATGGATACAGGGGAGTTTGCCTTCGGTTCTATCCTGGTGGCGTGGTTTCTGGAGAGTGTGTCTATGTTGTTCCCTAGGATTTTATTGGGTGCGCCTGGGGCATGAGATCCGCGACTGCGACAATGGTCGACGATGTTGCTTCACCATGGTAGTGGTGAGGGTGGCCACTTCTTCACAGCAGAGGCGGCGCAGGTATGGTGGTAGATGCTACAGGTGATACTACAGTACCCCTATGCTAGGGTTAACTTCCGGGGTGACCCGGACATGGTGCTACCTCCAGGGAAGGTTTTTGATCACCGAGGTATGTTGATTGATGATGTTGATATGTATGTTTTCATGTTTTTTGAGATAGAATACCTTATGTATATGATATAGATGCTGATACTATCTTTTGTTTGCATGTACAGATGTGGTACCTCGCCGGCGCGAGGTGGAGTTGCAGAGGGTGCCGGAGAGACCGTCGTGGGGAGAGAGACATCAGCGTGAGGAAGTCGCGGTGCGGCCAGCTGATCTAGAGAGGGCAGGAAGGAGGAACCAGTTTGATAACCATCGTGCTAGGCCATCTCACGCTCCTCCGGCAGCTACCGGAGTGGATTTTGAGGAAATACGCCATCGTCTGGAGACGGTGTTACACGATGTGCCTGAGGGCATATGGTCTCGTATCCAGGATGAGGATTTCCTGGAGTAGTGTGTGGGGGTGCCGCCACTATGGCAGGCCATAGTACGATGGAAAACAGTGGCTTATGTGCTGACGACCGAATGACTGCCGCCGGGGCAGGGGGGGCTGGCAGGGCGGGGACCACCACCTCCTGGGGCAGGTGGTGGTGGGCCACCACCGCCTGAGGGAGGAGCAGGCAGTAGTGCTCTAGAGGCACCATGAGTGGTGCTCTGATGCATTTGATGTATATATATTTTTTGTATATAGGCTGGTGAGCCCATTTTGTACCGAGGTGTTGCATTAGCCTGCGGATACTTGTATTTTTTGTATGTAAACATTCGGATGACACTGTGGACCTTTATATATACATGAGTATACATTTTTGATATCCATGTGGTGTTTACATGTTTTTGGTTAATCTTTTGATGATGTCTATTCTATATATATGCTGAGACAAGTTTTTTGATATGTTTATGCATGTGTAGAGGTAGCTTGATGTGATATATGCCAGTCTAACACAATATTAGCTAGGTTATCCATAATTTGATTCAATTGTCTTGGAATATGTGTAAATGTACTGGAATAAAAATGTCGAGATAAAAGTCTAACTTGCAAGTATTTGCGAAAGAGGCAAGGATCACGAATGCGATACACATTGTTGAGCTGGAGTACGACTAGTTGAGAGTCGAGGAAGACGCTAAGGTGATGAATATGATGATGTTGGGAATTGGCTAGGAGGCCAATGATGGCGGTGTATTTGCCTTGGTTATTGGTCGTTGAACCCAAACATATGTTGCTCAAATGGAGCATTTCATGTGAGGGGGTTTAGAGAGCCCAAGTAGTCGAAGAGATATTTTGTTCCCAATGGCTGGCGCTGTCAGCATAACCGAAGTGGTAGGCTCGTGGAGGAGGCATATATCAAGAGCACAAATGATAGTTTAGACGTGAAAGATGGGGAACAAAGATTAAAAACACTAAAAAAGAAAATAACCTAAAGTAGAATGACTACGTTTAAGCATAAAATTTCTTTAAGTATAACCCGTTGATGGGTTCTTTGAGAGAGAGGCCTTCGGGAGAGGCCAGAATATATGTGTCTTTGCTGAGGCAATGTTGAATGATGTATGGGCCATGCCAAAGTGACTCAAATTTGCCATGGACAAAGGTATCATGAGTGATATCGTAAGCCAGGATGAGGTCTCCTTCACGAAATGAGCGAAGGTTGACATGGCGATCAAAGGTAGCCTTGGATCATTTTTTAGCTGCCTCATTGTTCTGTAAGGAAGATCGACGATCTTCATCCAGAGACTCCAAGTTCAGCAAGCGCTGCTCCATTGGAGCAGGGTCCGGTAATAGCTCAATTGCGGTGCATAAGGTGGGAATTTCGCACTCGATGGGAAGATTGGCCTCAACCCCATGGACGAGATGAAATGGTGTGAAACCAGTAGTGTTTTCACAACCGTTCGGTAAGCCCATAGCACAGAAAATAACATATGATGCCAATTGGTTTTATGTTTATTAACCATGCACTGTAACATGGTCTTGAGGACTTTGTTAACTGCTTCGACCTGTCTGTTAGACTGAGGGTAATATGGTGAGGCAAACTCATGAGAGAATCCTAACCGTGATGAGAGTTCGATGGAGATCTAATTCTCTAAGTTTTTTCCATGATCGGAAACAAGTTGGAGAGGTACTCCAAAGAGGGATATGACATGGTTAAAGAAAAAATGCGTTGCAGTGTCAGCGGTGTTGTTGAAAATGGGCATAGATTTTGCCCATTTGGTGAAGTAATCAATGGCGACAACGATGTATTTGTGACCATTGTTGGAGGGGGAATTACAAGTCATAAAGTTGATGCCCCATTTACAAAAAGGGTCGGCAGTAATGATAGGGTGAAGAAGAGCGGGGGGAGCTCGAGCTTTATTGGCGTAGAGATGACATTGCTCACATTGTTTCACGGCATGAATGCAATCATGAAACAAGGTAGGCCAAAATTAACTGGCTCAGATAATATTTTGAGAAGTCGATATGCCCGAAAAATGGCCCCCACATGCGCCACTGTGGAAGTCGTTTAAGACTCTATCGGCCTCGTCAATAGTCTAGCATCAACGAAGAATGGTGTCGAATCCCCGCCAGTACAGGATGTCTCCAACGAGGAGGTAGCGGGGGGCCTGATGGAGGATACGACGACGATCATCTTGTGAAAGCTGGTTACCGAAATTGTGAGTTCGGAGGTAGACGAGGAGGTCACCATACCACGGATCATCTGAAGTGATGTAAAAGAGATGTTCGTTAGGAAAGTCGGTGTTGACGGGGGCACTAGTTGTGTCAGAGGGGAGGGTCGTGACAAGTTCGGTGAGAACGAGGGCCTTCTTACTCTTAGGTGTTGAGAACTTGAGGTCGTACTCCTGAAGGATAACGCTCCATAGAGAAAATTTTCCGTTAACTTGCCGACGGCTGAGAAAGTACTACATAGGGTTGGAATCTACGATAACCTTTTTTGTTCGAAGCAGAATGTAGTGGCACAGTTTCTGGACTGCGAGGAAGACTACTAGAGCAAGTTTCTCTTCGTGTTTATACTTCAGGGGTGGCCCTGAGAGGTTTTTACTAACATAATAAATGACATGTTCACAATTGTCATCACCGATATGGATGAGAACATCGGCTACTGATACAGTTGATGCTGATACGTAGAGGATATAGTCGGGATTGTAGTCAGGTGCACTAATTAAAGGTGCATTTGAAAGTGTTGTTTTAAGATCGTCAAATGACTGTTGGGCATGGTCGTCCCAGTGAAATGGGATGTCGTGACGTAGTAAGCGAAGGAAACTGTGTGTGTGTATGGCATAATCTGGGACAAAGCATCTAAGAAAGTTAGCCTTGCCCTGTAAGCTCTGAAGTTGGAGTAAATTTCGGGGAGGTGGAATTTCGGTGATAGCTTGGACTTTGAGGGGGTCGACGGTAATACCGCTTTGGGAAACAATAAAGATGAGGAGATGCCCTGCGGTGACATAGAACACACACTTGAGAGGATTCAAGAGGATGTTGTACTGGCGACACCATTGAAAGATGATTCATAAATCATCAAGATGCTCGGTGCATTTATTGGATCGAGCTGTGAGGTCGTCCAAGTAGGCGAGGATGATATGTGCCAGATCGTGAAAGATGTATGTCATGGCCCGCTAGAAAGTTGCGTCGGAATTCTTTAAGCCGAAAGGCATGACACGATATGAAAAAGTACCCCACGGGGTAGTGAATGCGGTTTTATACTGATCGGCGGGGTGAATTTGAATTTGATTATAACCATAGAATCTGTCCATAAAGGATAGAGCCTTGTGGCCTGCACAGTCGTCGATAATTTGATCGATGAAAGGCATTGGAAAGTTGTCTTTGGGACACGTGTGATTGAGATAGCGAAAGTCTGTGCAAACGCAAATAGTGCCCTATTTTTTTTTAAAGGGTACAGGGTTGGAAACCCATGAGGTATAGGGGATGGGGTAAATGAAACCAGCAGTGCGTAATTTGTCAATTTCGGCTTTGATGGCCACAACTTTGGATGGGTGTAGCGTTCGTTGTTTTTGGCGAACTGGTGTAATGTCAGGCCAGGTGTCGATGCGATGTTCAACAAGAGAGGGATCGAGGCCAGGAATTTTCGTGTATGACCAGGAAAAAATATCTCGATATTCCTAGAAGAGGGCTTTATATGTGGTGATTTCCTGAGGAGTGCAAGCAGCTCCAATGGTGATTTCTTCGACGATGTCATTTTTAATGGAAATGTCAATTTTAATGGTTGGGGAAATGTTTGCCATGTTGTCTTCTTCAAAAGCATCTGGGGTAGGAATAGAGTTTTTGAACCAGTCGATAGGCCCTGATGGGATAAAATCCTTGGTTTTGACCGCGTAAACGGGGTGTTGGTTAGGAGGCATGGAGGCTTCATGCGGAGAGAAGAGTGCGCAATGGTGTAGTGCATCCCAGGGGAGGTCTGGGTGGTTTAATTCTTTGATTATTTCCTTGTCACATTGGAAGTGTCAGGAATACAAGGGGTCATGAGGAGTGATACTGGTGATGGTTTTTGTGTGGTTTCCCCCTGGTGAAGAAGCAGGGGGAACGATGTGAGGAGATGGTGAGGTTTCACTCGACATAAACCATATATTGAAGTACTGAGGAGTACCCATGGTGGTTGGGTGTAAAATGTCCGTAGGGGAATAAGAAGGAGAGTTGGGGGGGTTGGGGGGTGAATCCTCAAATAAGTCATCTAAGAACCATGGAGGCGTTGGGAGGGCCTCGGGTTCGGGAGAAATGACATGAAGATCCTCTAGTGACGAGGTAATGTCAATTATCGACTCTGTGGGTCGGTGAAGCAGAGTCAATTGGCATTGCCTGTATTCAAGGATCATAGGACACTGGTATGTGAAATGAGCTAATTAATCATAGAGAGAGAAAGGGTGTCTCATACGTTCATTGACTAAAGTGGTGACATAGCGGATGTCAGTGATATTGGTTGAGGAGTATGTAGCAGGGTTGGGGTTTCTCTGGAAGTTCTGGCATACTGCGGATAATGTCTGTCGAAAGCGTGACAGGGCCAGGCAATGGTGGGTATAATGTCCATACTCTGAACATATAGCACAAGCATATTTGGTCTGTAATCCTTTACTACTGGAAGGGGGCGTGATAGTGGCAGGACTAGCTGTAGTGGCTAGTGTTGGGGGAGTGTGATTGAGTGGAATCAAATTCCATAACTCTGGTAGAGACGGGCAGTTGTTGGTTTGGTGTCCCTCTTTCTCACATAGTGTGCAAGGTGGTGGGATGCATGGAGGAAGTGGAGTTGTGGGCTCCTTCTTCTTTCTCCTGCCCCTAGCTATGGCAGGGGGGTTAGTGAGTGGGGGTTTGGTTGGAGTAAGAATGGGAATCGTCATGGGGATTCCTTCATTTTGGGGGGGAAGGGATTGTCGAGGGACCATCTCTGGTGGGTGTAAATACCAAACTGGGATTGCTAACATCATAGTAGGTAGTGTGAGCGTTGCAGCTACCTGAAAAGATTTGATACCTGGTGGAGGGTAAAAGAAGGGAATTTGAGTGATGGCTTGGGGAACTGTTTCCCAAACTAGAATATTTCCTTGGGGAGATGTGGAATCATGGACTGGTGGGGTCGACGAGTGTCCAGGAGGTTCTGGAGGGGGTGTTTCTGCGACGAGTGGGACGTCAGATATGATAGAAGCCTCTGTAGGAGGAAGGGTATCCTCTGTGTGAGTTTCATTAGATGATATGACGCATACTTGATTGGAAGGATGAAGGAGTGGTGGTGCTCCATGGTACATTCCTAACAAGTATGGATCTTTAAAAATCCCAGGACCCATCTTGACGAGTGGATATATGTCATGGCTTGTGTGGATGAGAGGGAGAATGTTATCGATGTTGGCAGATGGATTAGGTTCGTAATGTGAGACTTGGTCAATGGTAACTATCTTCCCATTGTGAGGGAACATCATTGTCTGAAAGATGAAAGATTCCACTGCCTTCATAGCATACATGTAGCTACGACCGAACAAGATATTATAATCGAGAGGGGCGTCGATAACTTCGATATCGATGAGAATAGTCTTGCCCCCGAGTTTGACGGGGACATTTTGGAAGAGCCCTTCAGGAGATGATGGTCATCTGTTGTAAGTGCGTAATGTGATGGTAGAGGGTATGAGTTCCAAGGAACCAAGTTTCTGCCATACGTTTTGGACATAATGCATGTAGATGCACCTTCATCGATGATACACCGATGAACTATGATGTTCCGTATTTTTAGTGGTATTTGAAAAGCGATCAAGGCAGGAAGATGAGGTTCTCTGATGTCAAGATCAAAAGTAATGAGTCGGGTATCTATGGCATCGACTGCCCCCAAGGCTAAAAGTAATGATTTCCGCTAAGTAGGAAAAGTCTGGAGGACCTCCAATACTGACATGGCAGCCGGGGATTGTGCTAATTTGTCTACCAAACTATAGTTTTGAGTTTCCCTAGCCTATGGGTTGTGGACATTCCTGCGCAATGGGATGCGAGGGATGCGAAGCGATGGTTCGGCGGAAGGGCGAGGGATCACCAACGGGGGTCCCGTCGGTGTAGGGTTTGTCTCTGGAGGGATGGGAGGAGACTCAGTGGGTGCATGATACTGACGATTATGTGTTTGCAGAAGGATTTCTTCCTCACTTGTGAGGAGAATTGTGCGATC
Source organism: Picea engelmannii (assembly GCA_009831015.1). NCBI lineage: Eukaryota > Viridiplantae > Streptophyta > Pinopsida > Pinales > Pinaceae > Picea > Picea engelmannii. Next base: position 457,361 of record ML781599.1, on the reverse strand, counting down.
TGCTGGATTGTTGGGGTTGAGGTATTGTCCCACAGGAGGTGGGGGATGTTGTGTGTCCTTTTGGGTGTTTATTACACCTTGATGTGGAATAGGATTTTGCAGCACGGTGGGAGGGGGTTGTTGCACGTATTTTTGTGGTACCTGCTGAGGGCCAAGCGGTGTTGGAGAAGGGGGAAGACTACCAGAGTCTTTCAACCGTTTGAAATAAGCGATCTGGGGGCAATGATGAGTGTAATGGCCGAACTCACCACAAAGGGCACAAGGGAAGATGGTTTTTACATTATTGTTATTTCTCCCTTGGTGTTTATTATTATTTCCCCCTTGGGGGTTTTGGTTCCCTTGGTTCTGGTTGCCCCCAGTGGGTTGGTGTTGTGGGGGTTGATTCCCTCCTTGACTGGGGTTGTTGTTATTCCTGTTCTATCCTTTCTTCCTGGAATTGTTCGATGGATGGGTTGGATTGGCTATATTCAACTGTTCAAAACTTTGGTATTGTTGAACAGCAGAGAGTTGAACAAAATTCACCCTCGCGTGAGGATGTGGGGGAGCCATGGGTTGTGGAGGACCAGGAAATGGGAAGTATAGATTATGTGGTGGTATCAATCCATAAGGTACATAGGAAGGCGTAGTGCTTTTGCTAGTACTATAACCTGAGGTAGAGGGGGTACCAGATTTTTTTGGGAGAGGTGGATGTATGGGGGGTGTCGGTGGTGGTCCACTGATGGGTGGAGGTATAGCAACAGGGTATGGTTGTTGATAAGGGGGTGGGGGGTAATAAGAAGTTCCCCGTATGCCGGCGGGTATTGAGGTGTTCCATACATCGGTGGTGGTTGGGGTTGTGGAACGTGGTGAGTGGTGGCACCAATCAGTCCGTCTACGGAGTGAGACATCCCAGGTTTGTCTTGGCCAAATAACATAGGTTTTGGAAGATCAGGAAGTACAGTGTATAAGTACCATGACTATGCATAGATAAGGTCATACTATTGGGCCTTACTAATGGCTTCCTCTTCAGATTGAGGGAAGGTGGAAGCTACATCCTTACCGAGGAGAGAGACAAGTGATCTAAGAAACCAGTCAAGACATTGTTGCTTGGTGGTTTCTTCTTTGCACAAACTATGTCGCCTATGCCACTCGTGAATGTGGTCAGCGATATGTGTGGCTGAGGTTTGTTTGAAATTAGAAAGTAGTTCTAGACCATTGTTGTGGTGTATGGGTAGTTGGAATAAGGTCAAGAATGCTTTGGCCAATGACTCAAAAGTTGTGTGGGACCCTGATTTTTCTTCTACATACCATTTGGCCAATGGGCCAGTGAGTGTTCGTTGAAATAATCGCAGTCTGATGGAATCATCCATAATGCTATTGGAGGAGAACCATAGGTGAAAATTCATGACATTTTTGGCAGGGTCATCACCTGCCTTTCCTTCAAACTTTGGTATGTCTGAAGGTAGTTTGGTGGGCATTGCAGGCCATGTGGGATTATGCAATATAGGATCATTGGTGAGTTTGTTGAGATCCAGGATGTTGAGAGAGGCCAAATATGGCATCTGTAGTGGAGGTGGAGGATTAGCTCCATCCATGGTGTGAGTGTGTTGTGAACCTGACCCTTGAGGGGGGCTAGGTGGGTTGGTGCTTCCTCCTTGAGAGGAAGTGGGTCCCCCGCTTTCGTGTAAAGGAGGGCGAGTGAATGGATGACCTTGGGAAGTGGACCCAAGTAATGTAGAACCAAGCATAGCTGATTCTAAAATAGTAGCACTCACTGGAGTGTGTGAAGGAGGTGTCGATGAGCGAGCATGACTAGACACTCCCCCTAAGATAGGAGGGAGGTTTAGAAAGCGTCGGGAACGATGGGGGTTCTATGGTTCCCCTATGATGTCAGACTAGTTGTGTGAATGTGTGCAAAGAGTGGTGAGAGTAATATAGAAACAAGAGCCTTTGTGTTTGAATGTTTACACAATATATATATCCAAATCAAACTGTAATAAAATGTGCATCATACATAAAAAAAAAAATTAAAAAAGAAGCATATATATGGGTAAGTGGGTTTTGTCCGCATGGGGAATCAAAAGAAATTAAATGCTCGTGTCCTAGAATACGTAACGTCCTTCCTCTCAAATAGCACTAGACCTTCCAATAGTACTCAACAGTGGGGTCTGAATTCACTGGAAGAGAAACTAGTGAAGGATGAACTAATTGGTTATAATGAGTAGTAAAGGGGGCATATCCTGAAAGAGCTGGCGATATTTCCCAATAGCCACACAAAATCCAATCAAGGTGAAATTGCAGCCCACAATTGCCACTTGGGTAGATGTCCTAAAGTTGGTCACTAGGTACCTCGGTCAAAGTGAGACATTTAGATTTTCGGCCTAAGAAATGGGTCACGGGCTGGATCATGTCCAAGAGGTGGGTGCCTTAAGGGGGGATGCACAGAACAATCGGACCTCGGCCTTCAACCCTTCAAGGGTATCTCCCTGCCTTATGGTATTGGAACACTTGACTTGGAGGATTTTCAATTCCCTATTTGACAACTTCTATGGTTTTGACAATGTGAGAACCAGATAACGGGGAGTTATTTGGATGCCTGTCCCCGAAATCGTACCTAGACTAAAAAATTTATTTTTAGCACCTCCTGTGGAGGAAAACTTAGTGAGTTTTTAGAAAGATTTTAGATGTAGTTGTTTTGAGAGGTTGGGGGTGCAAACCAACCTCGTTGTTTAAAATGTGAGTGGATAGCTTCATCAAGAAAAGGGTGGGGTGTTTTCGGAATCCCTTTGGAGGAAACTTACTTTGACCTCAACATTTCAAGAAGAAGCTATGTGAGTGATAAGTGAATTTTGTGTGTGACTGAAAGTGTGCCAATTTTTAGTGAATTAAATGTCACCGTGTTGCATGTGGACTTCACTTGGTCCTTACAAGTGTTTGATTACCTAATTAACTAAGTGCCTTTGGTACAACCTTGCGTAATTCAAAAGTCCCTAGGAAGCTAGAATGTGGACATGTGGGTCCATTACTATCCTTTTAACTCCCTATTGTGATGTAATCTAAGAAAATCTTTGAAACTATCCTAGATTGATCATGTGGGCATGTATGGGCCCGTTACAAAACCTTTAAACTTCCCTATTTTTTTGATCTAAGAAAGCAAAAATTCAAACACTATCCTATCTTTGTAGCATGTGGGCATGTATGGGCCCGTTACAATATTAAGATGTGTTTGAAAAACATAAACTAAGAGGAGTCCCAGGAAGGGTTGTTGTCCTCTCCTAAAGTTTTTTAATGTTCTTAAGGGAGATGAAATCGTTTCACAATCTTTTTCTGATTCTCAAGATCGCTTGGAGACACGAGAGAAGAGCATACTAAGAGATTGTTTACACAACTTCTAGTCCCAATGCAAGTTAAATGTGATTAAAAATTATTTCCAACTTTTCTTGTGAGTCAAAACAAGCCATCCATGTGGAAAAAAGCAAAGAAGGGAAATTGATTTTTATCCTCCTAAGTGCCTATGTGTTTTTTGACTAACCCCTTTATATGATGAGGGGACTAAGTGTGGTGCAACTTTAAAACATGCTTGAAATCATTTTTAAGAAGGCAAATGGCCTTCCCCACATCTCAACAACTTTACAATGTGAATTTTTTCATAGGTGCATGGGTCTCAGTGGAGACAGAGGTGCATAGAGCGCATGTGCGCGAGCAGAGATAAGTCAACAGGCACACGTGTGTAGAACAGAACTGTGAATCAGGGGCATGTGTGCACGATGCACATCTGTGGGCCTAAAAACCCATGCATATATGAAACATGGCCGAGAATGAAAAATCCGAATGGATTTCTCTCAATTCAACTTGGAATTGGTTGGTTGGCACGTTGGCTTAGGCCGGTTAGTGCACCTGCAAGTTAAACAAACTAAAAGAAGAGTAAGAAAAACCCAAATGGGGTAGGAAATCGATACCTTTCCCCAGTGGAGTCACCAATCTGTTGCGCCTCTTTCATCACCTTGGTGTGCAAAATAGAGGTGCTTGCAAGCTCATTTGGGTATGCTGAGCAAGACAGATGCAAGGAAAAGAGTTAGGGAAAGAAAATGAAAACTAAAATTAAGAATTAAACTAAGAGATGTAATAAAAATCAAATTCATGAGCATAGGGACATAGAAACAAAAAGAACCATAAGACCCATGTCACCAATGTTGAGTCTGATCTATTAGTGAAACAAAGCACCAAGAAGAAAGGGGACTATGAGTCCCTTCTTCCTCCAAGGGAGGGCTCTTGGACCCCCACTAGCTAGCTCTTCTTACAACAAAAGAAAATTGGAAAATGATGAAAGAACTCTTTACAAATCCACTCAATGGTTGAGATGGATTTTCCAATGTAATGGTGCCAATATGATCTTGAAAAGGATGGAGTCCTTAAGACAATAGAGGCAACATAACATTACTTTGAATTCCTTGAAAAAATGAGGTGCATTCATGTCTTTTTATAGCATTTCTTTGGGTTATTGTTTAACTGCTTTGTAGTGTGAAAAGAGGCCAATTAGGGCATTCCTAGGTCTTTGACCAGCCCACCAGTCGGATCGAGTCCAAATTTGAGGGTCAAATCAGCTTGGGAGCTGAACCATAAGTGGGTGGGAGGCCGACCACTCTCATAAATGCATCGTTTAGCAGGTGTGCGGCCTTTTGCGATAGCAGTCGCGCATCGTGAACCTATGCGCAATTTCTGCATTTCTGTTTCGCGCATGCGTGTGCGCGCCCAATGTCTGCATAGAACTCTTCAATGTTTCACTACTTTGCATAGTTTTTTGAACTTTTTTGAATGTTGTGGTATTGATTTAGGTGTCCATGGATGACTTCATCACTGTTTGACGATGTTGAGTTCTTGTAACCATGTGCGGACAAAATTTCAGTGATAACAAATGAGATGAAGGACAGTGAATTTTTCAGTGAACCTATCCTATATTGATAGTTATTGTCATGATGTTTCTGGTGGTATGTGGAACGTCACATAACTCCTCACAGTTAGAGAGTTATGACCATATGAAGTTGGAGAACCCTCATGAGTCTTATAGAAGCCTCCAAGAGTCAAAGTGCTTTTCAAAAAGAAGTTATTTTAAATGAAGAAGCCCTAAAATAAGGAAAGTGTAAGTCTACATGAAGATATAAATAAGAGACAAATCTCACTCATTAAACACACTTGTACATATTGTATATCTATTTTCTTATGTAAAGATTCTTGTAAATACTTGTGGATACATCTGAAGTGGCGAACGTGTGAGGTAGCACTAAGGGTTGACGACGAAATTATCGGATTTACAAAAAACTCTATTTTCGGGTGTGTATGCGGGTTGCCTCTGTATAGGGTGTGTATACAGGAGCTATCTGTGTATGGGGTGCATACAGTACACGATTTGTTTGTGTATAGGGAGCGTACATGCTGATAAAGTCATGCAAACTTGAGAAGATGAAGATGCATAGGTTCTAGATTCTGAGATCAAGCTCCCAGGAAGGTCTAAAGTGCTCAGATACATCAGATCCATCCATTGGTTCAAAATGTATGTCTTATTTCTATGAATAGTTGGATTTTGATGTATGCATGAGGAATGGAAATGGATATTTGAGGATTCTCCCTAGAAATACTAGTGGCTACATCTGATCTTCTGCATACGTTAGATCTACAGAATTACAGTGCTGGTATGATCATCATTGATACTACTTGTGAGGCACATCTTGTATTTCTTGGGATATGGATAAGGGATTTTATTGTACATGGGTAAGAGCTTGTATTTGAGTAGTAGTTGATGTATTGAGAGACTGAATATCAAAAAGGGGTTGATGACTAAGATCATGTGAGGGATATTATACTTGTTCATGATTACACATACCTATATGACACATGACTAGAGAGAGACATACTTGCATTGAGTAAAGGTTATATATGAGAATGCATGCACAAGGTACATTTACAGTCTAGATACAGTTACATGTTACAGATCTATGTGAAGGAAGTTATAGAAGGTCAGAAGTTATAAAGAAAAGGAAACCCTAGTTTTTGGGAAGGCATATGCAAGCTACATAACAGTTTGGTAGCGTACATAAGTAGGCTTCATAACAGATAGGGCACATACATACATGGGCTGAAACACTACATGTCGCATATTTGTTGTATTTTTGTAGATACATGTTTAGTTCGGGTACATATTGATTACACGATAGTTGTACAGATTGGATACAGGTCAGTGGTACAGGTTGATACAGTTGTATGGTAGTATATCTCACAGTGATAGGTTGACAGTGGTTCCATCATTCTACTTATACTTCAGGGAGGTTGGACGGGGAAAGAACAGGTGGTTGTAGCCACCTTCTGGTTGTATACGGAGAACATAGGGGGTTGTAGCCTCCTTCTAGTTGTAGCCAGGGAATTGGGGATTTGGAGCTTCCCTTAGGTTGTAGCCTGAGAAACTAGGAGGTTGGAGCCTCCTTCCATTTGCAACTAGAAAACAAAGGAAGTTGGTGCTTCCAGTGAATGTAATTCTTCAAGACATATAAGAAAAAGAATTTTGTGGTTTTCTCCCAATTTGGGTTTTCATATAAAACACCAGTGTATTGTCTATGTGTGTGATTGTTCATTTCTTATTGATCATTATTGGATAATAATTCTACATTGATATAACACATGGATTATTTGGAGAAAAAGGATTATAATTATGTTATTACTGATTCACCCCCCCCTCTCAGTAATCCAACATAAAATATCTCTCAATATGCCCTTTCTCATCACATTTATAACAACCAATTGGTTCTCTTCCACTAGTTCATAAATCTCTCATCCTCAAACATTCAGTCACCAAGTGACCTTTTGTGAAACATCCTCTACACCAAGCTTGAGCTCGAATTGTATTGGGGAGGGTAAACTATTGAATATTTCTAGTAAATGGAGATATTTGAACCTGCAGTTGCATGAGACTCACATATTTAGGAGGTATCATGACTCTGAGAGTCCCCATATACCCTTTCAAGGATTTAATATTCATAACCTACTCCAATTCTTCTACTAGAGTAACTATCCTTTGTTGTGTCAAAGGAACAGAGGTTAAAGGTAGTAATCCTTGAGTGAACCATTCCCTTTGGTGATATTCATGGATGGTATTCTCAATATTACCTATTGCATCTTTGAACGACTTATGATACTCCCATGTTGAATCATCGTCCATTTATTTTATATCTTGCAACTATGTAAGTTCTTGTTTCTTCGATTATGGTAATAGAAATTCCACAATACATTTGTGTTCTACTTGAACTAATGTTAAGGCCTAACCTTGAAATCTCAGTTCAATAACCTTCATATACCATTTGAGAGCTTGACCTCTCAGAGTAGTATGAAACTCAATCTATTTATTTGCATCTCGAGTCCCTCACGGCCTACATATATCCTCACATAGAAACCAATGTTGTTCAACATATTCATCCCCATTTCCCCAAAACTCAAGGTATGAGGCAAGGGACCCTACATATTGTGTTTCCATTGATGGAATTGTATACCCTGGTATAATGAATCCATGAGGTCTTATTTGTGTTATGATGGTAGAACTCTCCACACTTCCACTACTACTACATAATAACCTTGTAGAACTCAAAGAACTAGGAAAAAAAAAGTTGTAGAAGAATGTACTAAAGAAATTACCAACGATGTTGATGGTGCTAGGGAAATAGGAGATTCAGGGATGGCTCATTTTCCTCGGTACTGGATTTATTTTATCTAGAGGGTCTCATTCTCCTGTGATGTTACATTTAATTCTTGATGCAAACCAATATATTTCAGAGTTATAGATTTGACTTCTTCCACAACTCCTTCTAATGTCTGGGATGAATCGTTTTCATAAGTAGTGGCATCTACTCTAAGTATTTTATATACCTCCTTTCAACACTCTTCCTCTTATATTCTAACTCAATAAAATTCACCTCTCACACCACTTCTCTCTTTTAACCACTGACTAGCCAGTCTTCCTCGTCGTTGCAACTTCCACAACTCTTCTATATTTTCTCTATTACCACCATCTAATCCAATATAATTTTGGAATTGATTAGTCCTCTCTTTTTTGTCTTCGTATAATTCTTCCACCACTTTTCAACAATATCATCCCTCCTTAGAGATCTCTCATATATTTCACTCTTCTCTTGTTGGCCCCCATACCTCAAATAAACTTATCATTGTCTTAACTCATAAAACCTTTTAAAAATCACCCTTCCCTCAGTTCAAGTGTTTAAGATGCCATGTCACTTGAAGGAGAAGGAAATGTTCCTTCTTCTACCAACAACATCCTGATCCAAAATGGTATCTCCTGCAAAAATATGCCTCTAGATCTATCTACGAATACAACTTTTGATTTTGAAAATTATTGGTGATTTTCTGCATCAAATTCAATAATATACCCTTCAAGAGTATTTTGCACCCTGTTATCCCCGATATCTAGGGATAACTAAGAGATCATGTCTCAAGGTCCACATGGTCCTAGACATGGAGTACCGAGAGAAGGGTTGACTTGAGCATGGCCCTAGAGGGCCCATCTTTCTTCTTCTTCGTCAGACTTGTCCTGTCAGCAGTAGAAGTTTCCATCACCACCGGCCTGGGCTTGCATCGGAGAGGACTCTTGCTCCATGAGGTAATTGGTCCGAGGTATCATGTTATGTGTCATATTTGATTGTTATGACCTTATTATATATACATTAGGTTCCTTTCATTTCTGATGACTGCTTGGATCTTACACTAATCCACTTGACCATTGTTGGGGTAATTGATTGGGTATCTTAGCAAGTTGATATTCATGGGTTTTGGTTAGCCACCAAAGGGGATTTGCAGAGCCATCATTCGCTCCCCACAATCTTATCACTTTTACATCTTATACCCCACTCACCCATCCCATTCCCCTAGTCTGGCCATTAGGATGACCTTTCAGGGTTACATCTTGTCTTGTGGGAAGAAGGGGCTAAAGGCCTAGGGGGTAAAAGCAGCTGGTAAAAGATAAAATCCATAGGAAATAAAACCTAGAGATGCTTCGCCCACGGGATCCCCGAGAAGGCAATAAAAATCCTCTCGATAAGAAACTAAAGGGACCCTAAGAAAAATAATAATAATAATAAAACAAGACCTAACCAAGAGGATGGGAGGTCTCATCATGAGCCGGCCCATTATGTTCATAGGTATTTAGCAGTATGACATTGCCACATCTGGTCACCAAGACAGGGCAATGACCTTTGGTTATATGGCCAAAGAAAAGGGGGTCTCATCACGAGCCAGCCTTCTCATTTCTGCAAAGATACCAGTGGGTAACGTTGTCATCTCTGGCCACCAAGCCAAGGCAGTGTCCTCTTCGTCAGACGTTGAAGTAAAAAAGAAAGAAAATAAATAAAAGAAAGATAAGGAAATAAAAGGGCTTGGAAAAAATGCATCCATGACGGGTACAACTCGCCTCCTACAAAGGCACCCACAGACGACACATGCCCTTGGTCTTACTATGACTAGACATCCCTAAAAACCATATCACCTCATTAAACATGGCTTGAATGATCCTTTGAGGAAACTTTCCATCTCTTGTGGGTATTAGCCCAATAGGTTGTTCTGTTGGTTTCCCTAGCTTTGTATAGTAGATATGTGTAATGTCTTTGAGCTCTTAGACGATGTGTTAGGGATTTCATGCATGTATTTGATAAATTTAATGATGAAATATGATTTACATTGCTATGATATCTAGGACTGATGATCCCATGGAGGGTGTAGTCTTTGATGTGCAGGACCATACCCGGCGGACAGGTACCAGAGGACCAGGTACACACGGGGAGATGATTAGCTCGGACCTCCATGGGGCTGAAGAGCCCATCAGATGGTTGTTGGGATGGCAGAGGCAGGACAATGTCATGATGATCCCTTTCATGAAGAAGACAGAAGGACGCCCTCACTAGGACACTTTGGCAGAGATTGACCTAGGGGGGATCACCCCCTGCAGATGGGATGATGGCTTTGATGGACAAGACACCATCCAGGGAAGGCTGGATGTTTTCTTGAGCATGTGACAATGTGCTGGGCTTGTTTGGCATGTGTGGCAGGTTGCAGGAGCCCCAAGAGGGCCAACGTTTTGCCTTCTGGATGCTAGTGATGCCCAAAAAGGGACAACGTCTCCCTCAGAGGGGCCTGACGTCTCCCTTTTTAGCTCTATTTTGACATTTTTAGCATTTAATGTGACAAATAATGAAGTATTGTTAAGTCAGCCTTGTCGGCTGTTTTTTAATGACCTATTTTTTAATTCAAGGTCATTTGGATCATATATATTGAGGACGTTGAGCCTCATTTTAGCATAAAAATAACTTTCTCTCTTGTGAGAGATACTCTTTTAGCTCTTGTCTTGGTTATTTTTGTCTTTTGGAGTTGAGGCGCTACACTTGGAGGATTATCTTTGGCATATGCATGGTGATTTTTATCATTGGAAGGTGTTACAACTAGGGTTTGATTTG
>ML781599.1:395256-426093 GCA_009831015.1 Picea engelmannii | reverse complement strand
CCTCTGCAATATATGTTCCATGTTGGGCAGGGGGTAATTATCCTTCCTTGAACTCCTGTTCAGGTTCCTGAAATTGACACAGAGTCTGATTTCTCCGCTCTTCTTTCTTACTGGGACCAAATTGGCTACCCAGCTAGAGTATCTCAAGGGGACTATGATTTGGGCATCTAGCAACTTTTTCACCTCCCTCTCCATGACAGGTAACAGCGTAGGATTTATCTGTCTCAGCTTCTGCTTGAAAGGTCTAGCCTCCTCTTTCAGTGGGATCTTGTGCTCAATGACTGACATGTTGTATGTCTTGAGGTCTTTGTAGGTCCACGCGAACACGTCAGCAAACTCCCTCAGCAAATCAGTATACCCGATCCTCTGCTCCTCAGTCAAACTCCTCGACAGCTTGACAAACTTGGGCTCCTCTGGTGTGCCTATGTTGCATTCAGTCGTATCAGCATCGTCACCTGAAATTCTTCCCTTTATTGCCACATCATTCCCATTGAACAATATTTCTAATGGGATCAGACGTCTTGGTATATGATTTCTCGGTAGTTGAATAATCTGATGGTCATCAATTTTATTCAACAACTCCCCAGGGCGGTGGTCAGGTTCCTCGTCTATATGCAATGTAGAGAAGTCATCAATGGATTGGAGGAATTTCTCGATCTCCTGATCATCTTCAAATACCTTCCAATGTTTGACATTGTCCGGTATGGAGGGTCTGTATCTTATTTCCACCTCTGATCTGACAGCGGGCAGCGCAGGAGATTCGAACAAACTAGCTGAGAAGGCTTGAAGGTCGGTTGGAGCATTTTCTTCCCTTGGAATGAAAGAGATGTTGAAGGCCAGGAAGAAACCATCAATTAGATCCCATACCTCGTTCCTGTAATTCTTGAGGCGAGGGTGTTTGGTCTGATAGACGTTTTAGACCTGCTGGACAATTAATTCTGCATCCCCCAACACAACCATCTCCTTGATTCCCATTTCTTTTGCAGCCCTTAATCCCAGGACCAGAGCTTCATATTCTGCGACATTATTGGTGACTTCAAATTCCAGCTTGTATGACAGTGCTATGGTTTCCTGAGAAGGAGATTTGAATACCACTTCAGAACCTGCACCTATACTGGAAGAGGCTCCATCAAAGAACATCTTCCAAACAGAGGTGGTTGGAGGGGGCATCCCCTGGTTAAGACTGAGCTGCTTTCTGATCTGTAAAGGGGTCTCAGGCTCATCAGTGACCTGCAATAAGCTAGATCCTAAGTCAGTGTCTAAGGCATAGATGGGATGATTAGTGGGGTTTGCTTCATTACTGACTGTGTAGGCTAGTTGGGCTTCTCTGTATAATCTCCTATGTCCCCCCCCTGAAGACCGGGATGGTGGCATATGTGAGGTCCATCTGCAAGGTTCCCCCCAGTCTCTTTATCTAGGATCTTGACAGCAGCATGCCAAACTTAGGGGGGACATCGGCTACCACTATATCCATGACCATACTCTTCATGGGTAGCTGAAATAGGGAGACTACCAGGTCCTTGATGACTCCCAAACATTGTACCCTCCTGGAGTCAAAAGAATAGAGGTCATGATAGGCCCTGGTGACTTCTAATCCTAGTTCTTCCATGACGGCTTTAGGCATGAGGTTGTGGGAGGCCCCTGAATCCATTAAGCAATTATGCAGCACTTTGTCATGTATGTTCAGGGAGGTGTAGAAGGGAGGGGATGAATCATCTCTGTCTTCTACCATGGGACCTAGAACCACTGTAGGCCTTTCATCTTGGAGGTTTATGCAGTCTGTGGAAGGGCCAAAGGCTTCAGATTTCAACAGGTCGGAGAAACATTTTTTGAACTCCCCATGTTTGATTAACTCTATGAGGGGCACAGGGATTCTGATCTTTTGAATTTCATGCTCGAAATTAAAGGAAATTGTGAGCTTTGGAATTTCTCTAATCTCAGGAGCATGATTCTGAACGATGGGAGAGAGAGGTTGAGCCTTCTTACCTTTGTCTGCTACTTCACTAGCAGGTTTCTCTGTTCTATTGGATGGCTCAGGGACATCAGGTGTTGCTGCTCTTTTGTCGAACCTCAGGTTGTATCTACCTCGACCATCGCTGGCTTTGTCTCCCTTGCTTAGTTCATTTAGCTGACTGTTCATGAGGGATTCCTCATATGCTGATTTAGTTAGGTGGGGGAAAGGAGGAGTGACTTCTACAGAGTGGATTTTAGGCTCAGGATCGTCTGTTTCTCTTTCTTCTTCATCAGCTAAAAAATTGTTCTGGAAGGGAGCCTGAATCCTTTGGTCATCTCTGTCTCTTTCCTTCTCTTTATGCATAGTTGGAGGAGCAAAATTGTTTCGTCTCCTGAAACCTCCTTTATTTTTAGTGTTTTGAGGGCCCTTATACATCTGCCTCCTTTCCACCTTCAATCTCTCCACCTCTTATTTAATAAAGTTCATTACTTGGGCCAGCTCGCTTACTTGAGGGTGGGACAATGATGGGCCAGAGATATTGGAGTCAAAAGTCGAGGCTTCTGACTTTCCTTTTCTTCTGTCTGTGTCGGCCTTGTTCCTCAGTCTATCGGCTGCTAATATATTAGATTCCACTTCAATAGCTGCATCTTGCATCTGAGCTAAAGAGGTGTCTCTCCTTTCTCTTAATACGAGACATAAATCAGGGTCAAATGCACTAGCATATGAAATTTGAGCAGATGCTTCGGAAGGATTTATCTCTGCAGGAATCTTGTTATACATCTTATTGAATATTTTGGAGAAGTCAGAGACAGACTCTCCTTCCTGCTTCTTCAGAGATCCAAACTCAGTCATATAGTATATGTAATATTTTCTATCCCCCCATTGCCTCAGGAAAACATTATCCAGGGCTTCAATGCTAATAATAGATCCAGGGGGCAGTCCCCTGAACCACTTCCTCACCTCACCATCCAAGCTTTGAACAAAGACTCTCATCCAAACATCTTCATTTTCAATGTTCAGATTGTCTGCATAGTTGTAAAAGGCTGTTAGGTGCTCTTCAGCAGTTATATCTCCTTCCCCAGTGAACTTGGGCATATACTTCAAGTAATCTCCAGTAGGGAGAGGATTCATTGGATGAGGCAGGACCAAAGGAGCATATCTAGCAGCGACTATGGCATCCATTCTGTTCTATGGGGGATTAGCACCAGCCATAGGGACGTTGAGTGGAGGAGAAATCGGAGGATATGGAGTGTGAACAAGTGAAGCAGGAAAAGAGGTCCTCACAGGAGATGACGGGGAAAGCAGAGAGAAGTCCAAGGGACTTGGGTGTACAGGAGTTTCTCTCTGTGCAGCAGTAGTAATCAAAGGAGGAGTGGTGAAACCTCCTAAGGGGGGAGTGACAAGGATCTCACCCTCTGATACTAGACCAGGAGGAGAAAACTCAGCAGGAACACTCCCGAAGTTCAGAAAATGGGAAACCTTAGAAGAAGTACAACTATGAAGCTGAGAATAAGAAGATGGAGTTTTCACATAAGGGGAGGGCGTATTACCTTTTCCAACGATGGAGGCTTCTTTTGCAGAGCTCTTTCCCTTTCTGCGCACCGCTTCCAAGTCAACTTCTGGTGTGGCCAAAGGCAAGTGTGGATTAGACCTCGTGTGTCTACCTCTCGAAGACACAATTGATAGAACAGGTTCTCCCCAGCGAAGTCGTCACAGTGGAGTTGCCAAGTGCACAGTAGCAATCTTCAAGTTCTGATATCTGATGCACCTTCAGAAATCAGTTGATCTTTGTCGTTAAAATCCGGGAAAAATATTCAACTTCTTCCCCGGCAACGCCGCCAGAAATGTTGGCGACGGAAGTCACTCCTGGATTGCTTGTAGGGGTAGAGCCTGACGCCCATCAGTTTAATGTCACGATTTGTTTGAAGGGTGATCAAATGGAGGAAAACTCAAAACAGCATTGTGTCAACTCAGAAACCAGACCAGGCATGCATGAATGAGTGAGGTCTTGATAAACTCCAAATAGTGGGTCGTAGTAAAAAGGGTGAGTAGGTGGAAGACTTACGCAAGAAGGGTGCAAAGGTCTATCATAGACATCCGGTTTGTAACAGACTGAAGAAGAATGCATTCGAACACAAAATCCTTTCACATTCAAACACAGAAAACCAGAGAGTGCAAAAATGCCACGACAAATCCTTTATCATAACATAAATGCAGCAATCCACGTGAATCATTCAACTGTGAACACTCCAGCATGAGATGAAACAAAGATGGAAAAGGGAGAACTATTTGTCATGAACCAAGAAGTCTAAAACACAGAGGCATAACCAGGTAACCAGAGTATGTTGCTGAAACTTTACAGTCGGGAGCTTAGCTCTACCATCGATAGACACAAAAATGGCAAAAATGCCTACATATACTCAAAACAACAATAGCAGCGGAACCAAGAAAATGCATTGAAAGCTTTGCGTCTGCATGGCTTATGACAGTCAACATATGAAAGATCGTGCAACTTATGTCAGACGCAACCTTAATTGTTTGATAGTTCCAACGGCGAATCGACGTGCCTTAAATTCATAGTCGTGCTCTCCCATTAAGGCAGAGGCGATATCTAACCACCACCAACTGCTTCAATAACTGCTTCTTGGGATTGAGAAAGGCTCGGCCAACTCAGCATTTCGGGCTACGGAAGACTTCTCGCGCTGCCACCTGGAATAACCGAATAGATTGAGGGATGGGCATGGAGGCCAGCGCAGAGGATGAGTGCACGACAGGAATGGTGGTGCTGGGTTATAAGGGCATCGGAGGAGTGACGGAATGAGAGAAGGATGACGGAGGACGATTCATGGCGGAAGACATCGGGTAGAAGGGAAGAAAACGAGAGAAGTGAACTCGCCTTCGGGTGAGAGTCTAACGTGGAAAGGAAAGGAACGGGACATGTGGCAAGCAGCGAGTGGATGGTGAGAAAAAGAGGGAACCACGCAGACTGAAAGGATGAGGTGGACGAGTGGCACACGGCAGCGGGAGAAAGGTGGAATGGAAGATCACAAGGCAGGAGAGTGGCCCATGCTAGCTAAACATGGAGCGGCTGAGAAGGGCGGGGTTATTTAAGCGCCGTTGATCTGGGCGCTTCGATCGTGGTCGTCGAAAAGATGCACATGGGATTCCGGACCCCCCCCCCGCTTAAAGGTAGAAAGGCAGGGGGTCCAGAATTGTCTTCATCGTCGTTGATCTGGGCAATCAGAAAGATGCATATGGGATTCCAGACCCCCCCCCCCCTCTTAAAGGTAGAAAGGCAAGGGGGGTCCGGAATCCAACGCGCGCCATTGATCCGGGCGTGTGAATCTGGACCGCTCAGTCTTGCGTGTTGTTTATCATGGGTGCATTATCGCCCAAAACTTAGGACAAATGGGTTTTAACCCATCCTTTCGCACTCCAACCCCCTTAGCAAGAAATATCGCTAATAGTGTCATATTTGATTGTTATGACCTTCTTATATATGCATTAGGTTCCTTTCATTTCTGATGACTGCTTAGATCTTACACTAATCCACTTGAGCATTGTTGGGGTAATTGATTGGGTAGATTAGCAAGATGATATTCATGGGTTTTGGTTAGCCACCAAAGGGGATTTGCAGATCCATCGTCCGCTCCCCACCATCTTATCACTTTTACATCTTATACCCCGCTCACCCATCCCATTCCCCTAGTCTGGCCATTAGGATGACCTTTCAGGGTTACATATTGTCTTGTGGGAAGAAGGGGCTAAAGGACCAGGGGGTAAAAGAAGTTGTTAAAATATAAAAGCCATAGGAAATAAAACCTAGAGATGCTTCGCCTAGGGGATCCTCGAGAAGGCAATAAAAATCCTCTTGATAAGAAACTAAAGGGACCCTAAGAAAAAAAATAATAATAATAAAAACAATACCTAATCAAGAGGATGGGAGGTCTCATCACGAGCCGACCCATTATGTTCATAGGTATTTAGCAGTATGGCATTGCCACATCTGGTCACCAAGCCAGGGCAGTGACCTTTGGCTATATGGCCAAAGGAAAGGGGGTCTCATCACGAGCCAGGCTTCTCATTTCTACGAAGATACCAGTGGGTAACGCTGTCATATCTGGGCACCAAGCCAAGGCAGTGTCCTCTTCGTCAGACCTTGAAGTAAAAAGTAAAGAAAAGAAATAAAAGAAAGATAAGGCAATAAAAGGGCTTGGAAAAAATGCATCCATGATGGGTACAACTCGCCTCCTACAAAGGCACCCACAGACGACACCTGCCCTTGGTATTACTATGACTAGACATCCCTAAAAACCATATCACCTCATTAAACATGGATTGAATGATCCTTTGAGGAAACTTTCCATCTCTTGTGGGTATTAGCCCGATAGGTTGTTCTGTTGGTTTCCTTAGCTTTGTATAGTAGATATGTGTAATGTATTCGAGCTTTTAGACGATGTGTTAGGGATTTCATGCATGTATTTGATAAATTTAATGACGAAATATGATTTACATTGCTATGATCTCTAGGACTGATGATCCCATGGAGGGCGTAGTCTTTGATGTAAAGGACCATACCCAGTGGACAGGTACCAGAGGACCAGGTACACATGGGGAGATGATTAGCTTGGACCTCCATGGGGCTAAAGATCCCATCAGATGGTTGTTGGGATGGCAGAGGCAGGACAACATCATGATGAGCCCTTGCATGAAGAAGACAGAAGGACGGCCTCACCAGGACACTTTGGCAGAGATTGACCTAGAGGGGATCACCCCCTGCAGATGGGATGATGGCTTTGATGGACAGGACGCCATCCAGGGAAACCTGGACGTTTTCTGTAGCATGTGGTAGTGTGCTGGGCTTGTTTGGCACGTGTGGCAGGTTGCAGGAGCCCCAAGAGGGCCAACATTTTGCCTTCTGGATGCTGGTGATGCCCAAAAAGGGCCAACGTCTCCCTCAGAGGGGCCTGACGTCTCCCTTTTTAGCTCTATTTCGACATTTTTATCATTTAATGTGACAAATAATGAAGTATTGTTAAGTCATCCTTGTCAGCTGTTTTTTAATGACCTATTTTGTAATTCAAGGTCATTTGGATCATATATATTGAGGACGTTGAGCCTCATTTTAGCATAAAAAAAATTGCTCTCTTGTGAGATATACTCTTTTATCTCTTGTCTTGGTTATTTTTGTCTTTTGGAGTTGAGGCGCTACACTTGGAGGATTATCTTTGGCATATGCATGGTGCTTTTTATCATTGGAAGGTGTTACAACTAGGGTTTGATTTGACTCTTCATTGATTTGTAAGTATATTTTGCATGCAAAACTTCTTTATTGAATGGTTTTAGGTAGAATTGCTTACTTTTATGGTTACATTGTTAGTATTTGCTTAATCATTAAAACACTAGGGAGCAATCACACAAGTAGGTTGTTGCTTCATGTCCCCATGATAAAAGCTTTATTAGCCAGTTGATTAAGAAGAACCTAGCCTAGCCATAGCTACACTAGTTCATATTTTTCTTGAGTTAGTTTGAAACATAGATTGAAGAAAGAAGACGTCCTAGGCCTAATTTATTTTACACCTAGGGTTTGACTTCTAGGGTTTTGAAAAGCCTTGTCCCCAAGCAACACTTTTCAGCCATAGATCTATGTTTTATAGCTAGCCGTTTTGCCAAAGAGTCTTAAGGAAAGAGGGAGGAGCATGAGGCCTAGATTTAGCTACACCGAAATGAGCCTCCTCCCCTTAGGGTTTTGATTTGGTGGCCCTGCCATTGCAGCACCACTAAACCTAATCCTCCCATCCTTAAGTTTAAGTCCTTCCAAGCCATTAGCCTTTCTACATTTGACTCCATTAACCCAAGGCACTAGTCTAAACGAAAACGTTTGAGCTCTTTATGTTTAAAACAACCTTCTTTCAAACTTTCTTGAATTGAAACCCTAACTAACCCTAGCGTTTCTACTAACCCTAGTTTGCTGATGACGTCTTGCCTTATTTGAAATTTCGTTTGGACTAAAAGTTGCGGCTGACTCATCCCTTTATAGCCATAGAGGTATTAAGCAAGTTCATTGGTCAATTTAACCAAACGTCCACCTCTTTGTCTAGCTAACCTAACCCTAACCCTAAGGTGACGTCATACTTATTTAAACCCTCGTTTGGTTTTAAAACGTTGTGGTATAGTCATCTATTTAATAGGCTTTGAGTTATTGATCATATTCATAAGTTTAATTGACAAAACGTTCCTCTCATTGTCTTCAAAATTAACCTAATAGTAGGGCTGATGTCACCCTAAATCTGCATAGTGACGCAGCACCAATATTTGTGTATGAGCACATTTATTGCATTGTGATATAATAAGGATTGATTTTATACATTGAATGCAAGTATAATTTCATACTTATTGAAGAAATATTATAAGCCTTTTGTCTTTAATTGCAATCATTGACTTCGTCAATAATTACATTTATTATTACTCATATGTGTTAAAGATAATCATTAATATTTGAAGTACTAACCACTGCAGCACAGTCTTTTAGTTTTATTTTCCTTGTCTCGCAAATAGGTGCCATTCACTGGAATATATTCCCTTGGACTATCCTTTTGGCAGTAATCTGAGAAGGGAAAGTTTACCTTAACCTTTGAGTCTCAAAACCTTTGTCCTTTCCCCTCAAAGCCCCAGATTACTAGGGATGTCTCCCTTGGGATTAGCCACCCTAAATAGAAAGAGCTCCCCATCAAGGTGACAGTGGGTGGGGAAGCTCCTATTACGCCAGTTTGAACCTTGAATTCAAGCTACCTAAACCTTTCCTACAAACTGTGCAATAACACACCCAAAAATATGCTTTTCATGTGATATGATGATCTAGACGATGAAGAGTCGCTAGACTCTCAGAAGTCCAGTTAAGGGTTTTCTTAACCCAATCTATATGCTCAGGGGTTTCTTGCAACCGATATAACCATTGAAACAACTGGTCATGAAATTTAACTTGGCAGATTTTGTATTGATCACTAAAAGGATCAAAATAGAAAACAATATATTTCACAACCCTAAAACTCTTTTCCCACAAATCGGCCTCCTACCTTATGAATGCATCACACTTCTGTTCCCACTACTTTTCAATGTCATAATTGTATATCCGATGAGGCATCCTATAAAAAACCCCTCTAAAGCTCGGTCTTAGCAATAGAACCATTTTTTGGCACAAAATAAAGACCAGGGTTCTTGGTAGTTACCAACAAAAGGATCTGGTGTAGTCTAGGAATGTTGGCATTTTCAACCTTCCACAAGGGAAGGAGTTCTCACCCGAAGTTTATCCAAGACTTGTATGATTAAGGTATTTATTGATGATACATCAATACATCTATTTATACAATATTCATCTCCATAGTTTAAACATTGAAATTAAGTTGCGAAAGTATTCAGATAATAACTGGAAAAGAATAAGAAGATACACATTGGAAATATAGATCCATTCATATAAAAAACAGAGAAAATAAAATTTTTGAGGCCCCAAATCACATCATTTCATTAGGCATTGTTGTTCTGGATTGTTTTGAGAACGGAATGAAGGAATAGATGTAACAAATACATACACACATATATTTCAAGAAACACAGAGATACAATAATACACAATTTCTATTAATGAGGTAAATGTGAAGAAACTATAAAAATACAAAGTGGATGATCTCCCTAGAATGGTGGCAGCTTATCTTTGAGAAGAGATGTGAAAAATATGCTCATTCACAAGAATATGATGTTAAAATGAGGCTCCAAAGGATTTTTTAACATAAATCATAAATGATAAAACCCTAAACATAAAAAACCCTAACCTCGAGAGATGAAATGCCAAAAGGTTTTTGGACCCCATGGGGGAAGTTGATATGTCAACTTCCCGAGGGCATCACTTTTTCATACGATCCTTGTTTGGTGCCTTTGATACCTCGTCAGAAAGTTATATCTGAGGAGTAAAAATTTCCTTTGACATTTAGGTGTGTTATATGTAATCCCTGCCCCCCCAAAAGTAAAAATAAATAAATATATAAACTCGTTTAGGGCCTCAAAATGGCCTCACAATTTTGGGAATTGAAAAATTGTAAAAAAAAAAGTCAAAATGAAAAACTATTCTTTGAGCCAATGGAATAGGTGGGTGGCCACTGATATCCACCTGGATCATTAGTATTTGTTAGGAATCAATGGTGCCCATTGCGTCAAGTTCCCCTGGGAGATGGGGAAGATTTTGTTGAATCTAAACCTTGGTGAGATGCTTTCCTTATGGAAGACATTTTCTTGGTTGTACTTGGAACTAGCATGATGCTTGGGGGAATGGATTTGTTCACTAAATATAGTTACATGATCTACCTCGATTTGTGTGTGGGTGGAATCTTTCAGGGAAGATGCATCATGAAGAGTATGAAGGGATCTGCTATAACGTTTCTTGACTGGGCAGTGGTGAGGCACCCCTGTAGGTGAAGAAAGAATATCTTTATGTTATTCCATAATCTTGTCGACCTGCTTCTATTAGATAGAAAATTCTTTGGTCGAGGTTGAATTTTTTGCAATGTCCTTCTATTCACGTTCTAACTGGATTTTGAAGATGGTAAACTTTGTGATATGGTTAATTAATTTCCAACACTATTTTGTCAAGACAATAGTAGGAGCTACCTTTGGTACCCTATAGAATTGATACCCTAGAGTAACAATGACACTACATGGTCAATAATCATAAATAGCAGGATACTTCCACATATATGGCTGGCCTAAAATAATATCACAAAATTCTAGTGGGGAATCATGACATAGTACCTCTTCCTTGAAGGGATTGATGTCGGAGGACATGCAACACTATTTGCTGACATGGAGATCTTTTCCCTCATGAAGCCACTCTATGTTGTATGGTTGTGAGTTTGGTTTTGTCAACAAATCCAATTTTTTTATGACCTCTACTTATATCGGATTATTTTGGCTTCCTCTATCAACAATGAAATGTAGTGGAGTCCCCTTCATCCACATCTGTGAATGGAAGATACGCTCCCCCTCCTCACAATCCTCTAGTTCTTCTGGTTGGACTTTTCTGGTCATGATGGTAGCAATGAGGTTTCCATCTATGTTATATTTCCCTTTATTGTTTTCTTAATCATAGTCTGACTCAAGGATCAACTCTTTTTCTTTAAGCTCAACCACCAATGGCTATTTTGAGTGAATTTCATTAGTCTTGTGCCAAGGGATTTTGTCGAATTCACACCACTTTCCAATTTCCTTATTTGTGTTCCGATTACCCTTCTTCTCCTATGGCTTGGACTAGTTTTCTTGAGGTTAGTTTTTCTGTGAGTTAGGGACCCCTTTACCATACTTTGGTTGTTGTGGATTTGCAGACCCAAAATATCACTTATCCTGCTTCTTAAAATTCTACTCGATTTTGATAGCATATTGATAAGTGGCTTCCACTGATTAGATGTCTAGAAACTCCATTTTTGTTTAGATGTACATGTGTAGACACCAACGTTATTTTATAACCAAATTTAACTCAAAGTATTTGATACCCATCTTGGTTCACAATGTATGGAAGGTATTTGTGAACTCCAACATTGTTTTTTCCCTCTCCTGATGTAGTGTGGTCCATCTCATGTACTGGTCATCATAGTTTCCAATAGGGTAATATTGTTCTCTGGTGGCATCCATAAAAGATTCATAAGTGGGATCAGCTCAAATACTCCATACTCCTCTGTGGATTTTTTCTCACAGTAAGTCTTCCACCAATATGGGACATGGGGGAGAACCTTATGGAGCGTAAAGGTGATCTTTTATATATCAAAAAAATTGTGAACATAGAAATAAGAATCTAGTAGATTTAACCACTTTTCCAAAGCATCTTCATTGATCTCTCCTTCAAATATAGGAATATCAAAATTAACTTGTACCTTGAATGGGGAGGAATCTCCTAAGCATCTGCTTAATGAAGACACACCTTCTATTGTCGGCAATCGTTGAAGGATTTGGGTAAAATTATCCATCATATTGTTCCTCTTTTGTGTGAGGGATTCTGCAAGAAACAACTTGATAGGATCTCCTGATCCTTCATCTCTCTTTTCTTCCACCATGCGAGACTAGTTGGGATAGAGAGAGTAGTTTTCCTCAAGAGAAAATTGCTCAATACCCAACTCTCTATACCCTATGTTACACATTATTTTAGTCATCCCCATGACCATTAATAATGTAAACCTATATGTTTCCTTCAGAGGGGTCAATGGCCTAAGTTCCTGAAGAGAGAAGGGAGAAGAACTTTTCCTGAGAAAAGAAGTTGCATTTTCGTTTGTAAAAACCCTATAAAAAAGGAAGGTCATAGGCTGCATTATAGCTAGGGTACGAGAATGCTTGATTCTCATAGGCTACATAATAGCTAGGTCGCGAGGAGTTCGCATTCTTCTCTATAGGCAGGGTGGAAGAATGCTTACACGTGGGAAAAATGATTGTTTTCTCAAATCTTCTAGAAGGAGAAACTTCCATGGTGAGGTGGCATCCGAATGGTTTCGATCTTACTGGATTTCATGATTTAGTGGGATCATCCTAACCTCCTCACCTTATCCTCTTTAGCTTATAAAAGGAGAGGAGTTCTCATGGAGAAGGGCTAAGTTGTTTTTGTCTTGGGATTGTTAGCTTGGTTAGAGTGGCTTTGAGATTTGCTTTGTCAAGATAGATTGTGAGTAGCTATTAGATCCATGGTCTCAAAATCCTTGGAGCAAGAAGTGTGTGGGGAATGAAGGACAGTTGGAAGGGACCTTACGACATCAAGGCCATGGTTGTAATCTCTCTTTCACATTTAATATGATACAATAATATGATTCTTTCCTATAAAGCTTGTTGTGTTTTATTGTATGATTCATTGATCACATACATAGGTTTATATTGAGTTTATGCTATTACTATCACTTTGGTTGGTTGCATTCTTTTGAAGGATCATCATTGTATGAGTGTTGGAATGGAGCTAGGATGGTGATGGCAAGAGGAAGCGACATTTAAACGGTATGTCACCTATCCCTCTTTAGTTATTAAAGTCAATATTTAAAACTTAAGGAAAGCATCATGTTTTGGTGTGTTTTGTTCTAGATCTAGGTGGATCTAGGGAGATCTGTTAGTGTCCACACCTACTGATTTGTCTGATAACACCCTGACCTTTTCGAGGACATGCACGAAGAAATGACGACAAGTAGACTTCTCTAATACCATTGATCCATATTTATTTTAGAACGAAATGAAGGAATAGATGTAATAAAGAAATACACATATATATTGCAAGAAACATAGATATATAGTAATACACAATTTCTCTATTAATGAGATAAATGTACAGAAACTGTAAAACCACATAGTTAATGAACTCACTAGAATGGTGGAAGCTTATCTCTGAGAATATATGTGATAGCTATGCTCATTCACAAGAATATGATGTTACAATGAGGCTCCAAAAGCCTTCATAACATAAATCATAAATGAGAAAACCCTAACCCAGAGAGATGAAAAAACAAAAAATTTGTGGACCCCGATGGGGGAAGTTGATACGTCAACTTCCCAAGGATGTAACATTTGGATACGATCTTCGATTGGGTTGTTCGATACCTCATAAAAAATTTCTATCTAAGGAGTACAAATTCCATTGGGGGTAAAGTTATGTTAAAATCTACCCCTAGCCCCAAAAATTCTAAAAAAATGTCGTTTAGGGCCTCAAAACAGCCCGAGAAGTTTGGGACTTGAAACACTATAAAACAAATTTCCAAAATGGAAAATTGTTCTTTGAGTCAGTGGAATAGGTGGGTGGCCAATGATATCTTCCTGGATCAATAGCCGTACAAAAAGATTCATACACTTTGGATCTAACAAGTCACTTTTCAAAATACACAAACCTTTAGTACATTTTCTCGACTAGTGAGTTGTAGATATTACACATTAGGATGATACCCTTGCAGGATTCATTATAGAATCAAGATGCAATACATTCTTATCCATGACATTAGAAAAAATTACAACCATCTATAACAAGAAGAACCACCAACAACATTAACAACCAACAACCAACCCTTTTCCTTTACATTTCCATTTTATTTATACTTTCACTTCTTTGACAAAGCCGATTGACTAAATCAAATATACTTTTCTATTCCCAATGTATATCCTTTATCCACCTGCAATATTTCATTTTTTGTCGATTTCTAAGCTACCAACTATCGCACGGTGCATTTGACTTTTTCCACCATCATTATTATCCTTATATTCTTTTCCAAAAATCAAGGGCCCAACAAATACCACAAAATTCAAATGGGAAAGGACATCAATCATTATGGTTCTTATGGGTTTCATCACACATCATGATCTATCATATGTCTAGGCATTTTCAGGATCTTTTCCAAAAATCAAGGGCCCAACAAATAGAGCAACATTCAAATGGGAAAGGACATCAATCATTAAGGTTCTTATGGGTTGCATCACACATCTTGATCTATAATATGTCTAGGCATTTTGAGGAATTAGATAAAAATGTATCCATAAAGTTATATTCTCTACTTATTGCAGATATTATAGTTAACTAAAATTTTAGGGGTCCAATGAATGATGAGGTTCCGTACAAATTGTGACAAATTTAAAAACGTAATGGGATATTTTACTAAGGTTAAAAGTTTTTCAATGTAGTTATTTGTTTTTTTACACACTGAATCACAAAAGTATAGTCATAACGATATTAAAAATAAATAATAGTCTTCAACGCAACCACACTATGTGGTATAATATTATTTTTATTATTTTTATTATTGAACTACTTATGCTATTATTATATTTTATCTCTATTATTATATTACATTACTTAAAAATATTTATGTTAAAAACCTTTACAATATCAATTTCAATTTGTTTATGCACAATATCCATTTAAACATTTTCTTATTAGTCCCTGCCTAAGGTGTAGAGGGACTATAGTGATCGATAATTCGTTGACTTCATATTAGTTTCTCCTTTGACCACACATATTTGCATAATATTTATTGTTGGAGCTAGGGAACTAAAAACATATATTTGTATATAATAAAAAATACCATATATGTTATGATTTGATTGGATAACAGATTGGAGGTCTTATTGTCGGCTTCGCTATTCCCAATTTTTTATATGTTACCATATCCAAAGTTTTTGATCATATACGGTCTTTTTGAGTTGTTATTAGTTCCTTGTTTGTTTCTTCAAATGTTTGAATATCCAAAGTTTTGAAGATAGATAGTTAGTTTTTTTTTTTTTTTTTATAACTTGACTTCATATTAGTTTGTCTTTTGAATATTTTTTTTTTTTTACTTACATAGGTTCTTCTGTTCGAACTATTGTTGCTATTTTTTTTTATTATTTTATAAAATTATATAATCAATGTTTTCTTTGTACGTAAGACACCTGCCACATTGCATTCTTTCTTAAATGTTTACAGAGTAGATATGACAGACTTAAATGTTTACCTATTAGGCTTCACATCCTTAAATAATTACTTAGCAGGCCTGTTACAATACATTTTCGTCCGATTTTTTTTATATGCAATGTTCTTCGCACTTAATGTGGGAAATATTGTTCTTCAGTGACATTGTTGGTTCACTAGTTCATGCTTTATTCTTGTATGTTCACTGATTTCTTATTTTCCTGTTGTTGTTTTTCTTGTTTGCATGTTGGTCTTGTCGCAATTTACATGCTTGGGGTTCTGCAAATGCGATTGGAACTTCCCTTCTGTCACTCCCCATTGACGGTCGGATTTGGGTGGCATGTTTATTTTCACTTGATATTTGCAGTTTGCAGGTGGAAAATTTGACTATTGGGGAAGCCTAAGTTGAAATCCTCTTGCAGAACATATTTGTAATACAATTTAATTTTGCAATGCGTCATTATTTCTGTGATGGAGGTAGGTTCTGTGTTGAACATTGTCCTTTCGAAGGTCCTTCCAAATTTGAATTTTACCTGATAGGTCTCACAGCCTGAACTATTTGGTTAACAGATGTGTTGCAATACATTTTCCTCCAAATTTTTTGATACAATCTTGTGTGCAGTGAATTTGACCAATATTTTTCTTCACCGACATTCCTGGTCGATTCGTTGGTTCTTGCTTCTTTTTTTGTTGGATGCTTCTTATTGTTGTTTGATTCAACTTTGCAAGGCTCGGGTCCTACAGCTGCCATTGGGCCTTTTGGTGCTTCTTAACTAGGTTGTTATTTGTTGCTTGTTCTTGTTTGCTTAAGCTTTGTGATGGTGAGGTGTTGCATCTGTAGTTGGATCTGTTCTTACATTGTTTTGCAATTGGATCCCCAAAAAATACTATTAAGATAAAATAATATGCAAAATTTTGCAGTCGATGTAAATTGCATCTCTTACGGCTTCAACCAGTGTTTGTCAGTATCCAACTATATTTCATAGCTGACGATGTTTTTCCCATGGTTAATGTCTTCCTATGGATTCATAGCTATTAGAGTAAGTGTTTTTGTCTGAACGATAAAGTTCTTCTCTCCCTTTCGTTTTCCTCTTGTAAACTTTCTCGTTTTTACCTTTTGTTCGCGTTTCTAGTTCTATACTTTTCCACATTTCTTTAGTCGCGGTTCCCGGGATGGCCAATTGAAAAAGCTTCATATACATATATATGTTCACATCATGAGTCCAACCATCCATCGTTCGTTTGCACATTTATCCAATTTCTTCTAAACTTGCTCGTTTTCCCCTTTTGTTCTTACCCTCTATTATGCATTTCCGGTTCTATACTTTGTCACTTTTATGTGCTCGCGGGTAACCAGTGTGGTGAACTAACAAATAGTCCTATCCATCTATATCTTCACATCATGAGTCCAATCAAACATCCTTTGTTTTCATACTTAGCCAATTTTATTAACGTGGGTTCGTGGATAGGTGTTATCGAAGTATGGTAACTCGTGTTCGAGGTATATATATTGCAACTAGAAATTTCGTGCTCTACAATTCAACCCCAAACTCCTCAAACTCAAAACCCTACCTATATCTACGATGATTATGTTTGTCTAACCTGTGTTTCCATACTTATTCTAGTCTTCAAAGTTTTGTGGGTTCATGTGTTCCAAGGTTTAGAAAAGTTTAAAAGAATTTTGTCGTTCCCCTCCATCCCTACCACCTTCCTCCCTTCCCAATGCACATTGATTATGCTTTTGAAAGTGAAAATCGACCAGACAGGTTCGAAAAGATTGGATTTAATAAGAATAAATATCAAGGACATTTCCCATTAAAATGCATAAACAGGGGAATATTATGGCATCTGATAAAAAAAAATTCTTGCATTTTGAATTTGCAATTTTGTTTTTGGCTATTTTAGTGTTTTAAGGGAATCATCATAGTAATAGTGAAATATTGTACTACCATGCTTCCATCCACGGAGGTCTTGATGTCATGTCCCTCTTTAATACTATGCATATGTAGAGGTTGTCATATTTGAGAATCTGCTCGAATATGGGAATGTTATTACGTGTTGTTAATCACTATTCAACGCACAAATTCAAAACGATTGGCATTAATAAGAAAAAATATTGGCATTTTGAATTTGCAAAAACAATATTGGCTATTTTAGTTTTTTGAAGGCATCATAATGGTAACAATGCAATATTGTACTTTGTCAATGGTAGAAATCCATATTCTTTGTCAAAGTTTGTTCACTATCCTATGGATGTAGTTACAGGCTCCACATGCAATCAAGTGTCTATCGTTACTGCACATTTTTTATTTTACTACTCCAATGCATATGATTTCATATGGGTTGATGGGATTGTGCCTATATACAAAAATATTCCCCTCCTACTTGAAGTCGGGTATCTAATCAGGGAACGACGGTCTCAAAAATTTCTAATCCCTACATCGACATGTAACTAGAAAAAATTAATGGGAAGGAATTCTGGATTATGGACTTTGCAACACTTTCTGAGGATTACTTTATACTACCACCTTCTCGAAGAAGTTTCGCATGTTCAGGTAATTCTTTGGTTTCTAAAAATCACCTTTTACTCCCACCTTCATGTAATCAGTTTATTTCATTCCCTAGAAGAGACCTTAATGCAGTGGTGTGTTTCCAGAGTTGTTTCCACCTAATGTCAATCTTCCTACT
This sequence comes from Picea engelmannii, assembly GCA_009831015.1. Taxonomy (NCBI): domain Eukaryota; kingdom Viridiplantae; phylum Streptophyta; class Pinopsida; order Pinales; family Pinaceae; genus Picea; species Picea engelmannii. The sequence continues at coordinate 408,005 of ML781599.1, read as the reverse complement.
ATTTCCCTTACTTTATATAAGGAAAATGCATTTCTTTTGTTGCAGTTGATGTGATATTTGAAAAAATAAAAATGTTCAAACCATACAATTTCTTATTTCTTAAAATATAGAACAATGTATTTTTTTAACAGATGGTTGTTCGAAAAGTTTTAGGCATTGTTTGGGATTCACGTCCTTCAAGGATGTTAATTAATCACAAAATTAATATTTTTTGTGCCAATGCAATTGAGCCGTCATCCACTATGTCAATTGCATTAACACTGCAATGTCAGATAATAGCTTTCTGACATGTACCTAATGTCAAGGTCATTATCGCAAAGGACACCCAACGTCCAAAGATTTATGGACTCAAAGAAACATTGTAGATTTTGTTGTCACCCCATAAGTTATGGGAATCAATTGGTGACTGGGATATTATCTGTCTCTAGTATTTTTGTTGACAAATGATTGTTCATTCTGCAAATAATTTGAAAAGAAAAAAGAGAAAAGAGAAAAAGAAAAAAAGAAAAAAAAGAGAAAAAAGAAAAAAAGAAGAAAAGAAAAAGAAAAAGAGGGCATAAAAGAATTGAAATAAAAGCCCCATGCAATAATAGTGACTTGGCCATACCTTTCAAGCATGGCCAATTTTTTTTTAAATTTGATGTTGATAGGGTAGTGAATGATTTGGCTAAACAGTTTAATCTTAGCCAAAGTGTCTAGGTTAGATTAGTGAATAAATCTGGCCAGACTGTCTAATCCTGGTCAGATAGCCCTAGGGTAGAATAATTTATTAACCCAACAGTTTAATCTAGGTTAACTGTCATAGGAATATAGGTTATCATGTAGGTTAGTTGCTTCATTTTTTCACTCCAATAAAGCCAGCTTGATGTAAAATGTTGCGCCGTGTCTCAAATGCCTAAAGGATAATCTGGTCGAAGCCCCATGGTGGTGTCCATTTGAAAAGTCTGGGAAAAACCCATAAAATGATTTTATCCTAAGTTCTCCCAACACATGTGTTCTCCACTTATGATTTATGACTCTTGCACATATCAACGATCCTTATCGTGACGCTCAGATCTACGGTGTACAGACCATTCCAGACCCCCCCAGGCCATTCTGCTTTTAACCAGGGGAGGGGGGGGGGTGTCCAGAATTGGTAATAAGACTTGTGCACATATGGATGGCCCAGAGATGAGCACTTAAATCAACGATCCAGATTGGATTCCGTACCCCCCCGTCCGTTCTGCCTTTAATGGAGGGGGGGGGTCCGGAATGAGTGTTAAAGAGCGCGCTTGGATCTACGGCCCAGAAACAAGCACGTAGATCAATGGCCCTAATTGGATTTCAGACCCCCCTTGATGATCTGATTTTAACCGAGGGGGGGGGGGCGGTCTCGAATAGTTTTTCCCCTCTGGCGGGCCCCTTGTCATACATGGCTTCAGCCTATTGGTGCCGAAGTCCCAACACCATCTGCTATCTGACAGCCCCCGTCACTCATGGACGTCATTTTCCATTTGTTCCACTTGCTCTCGAGTTATGTCAAATCCCATAATTGTTGTCAGTCCCTTACCCCTTTCCACTCATGACCAGCCCCTTATTGCGACTTTCACCTCTAATCCCTAGCAACCATGTCACCCACCCGTATGTTTTGACCACCATCACCTGCCATCTCACCCCCAAGTGGCCCATTGTCCATTTATTATTGGATAACCTATCTATTATCCAGCTGACCTGTCTCCTGCGCTCAACCGACCCAGTTTTGAATAAAACTATCGTTATTCCACCTACATTTCCTATTCACCCATTGCACCATAAAAACTCATATCTTTCTCCTCCGTTACATCTCGTCGCCTTCATCCACAGTTATTCAACCCCACTAACTTTGTGTTATTTGCAGGTACTGTTGCAGAGATGGCGCCAAAGCCAAGGCAAGAAGAAGGAGAGGAGAATCCTTTTCTCCCGCCTCCTGTCGACCTGGAAAAGATCCCATTGGTCGACAAAGACCGACTGATTGCAGATATCCAATGCAATTTCGATTTCTTAGACCTCCAATCATGGCTCAGGGAGGTTTTCCTGGACCAGAGCGATGAAATTCAACTCTGGGAGTCCAATTTACCGCTTTACCTTTTTCCCCAGATGCACCATTTCCCCGAATTCTCCCTTAAATGCCAAGCTCACTATATTCCTGAATAGAGAGCCGTCATATCCTCATCCGGAGACACCCTATTCCTCATCACTCCCGAAGACATAGACCAGATGATGCAAATTCCTTGTGCAGACTCTGCAGCTCTTTTCAACCTTGAAATCCTTACAGAGTTGTATCAGAAGATGACTTTTCCCCAGAGAGCTCAAATTTTCGAGCTTTTCCTTCCCACCTTCGCTCAATTCCCTTCCACAAATCCCCCTTACCCGTCGTCCATGTTCTCCACCAAGGGAAACCAAGTAATTTCCTCCCTCTGTGCTCTGTTAGGGTACTATTCTGACCAGTGGGTAGATGAGCCCATTCTGGGTTTTCTATCCATTTTCTCCACTGATGAAAATCCCACCACACAGTTTGATTTCAGCACCTTCTTGGCAGACAATATTCACGAACAGTTCGTGAATTTTGGCATGTAAGGCATGTTTATATACTCGTCTATATTGGCCTACATGTTTGTGTTCTATCAGGCAGATAAATTCATCTTTTCCATGCAGAAAATGGACGCAGATGGAAGGCCTCAGCCAGTCACAACATGGACCTCTTTGTTGAAGCATAACTCCACAGAATACAACTTCAAAGAATTCATTGATCTGTTCTACCACCCTGTGGTAAGCATGTTGAGTGGAAAGCTCGAGCCTTGGATAAATGACAAAGTCCAGAGAATATTGCATCTCTCGGACAACACAAAGACTGGGCATTGGTACCTGTATCAAAAACACACCGAGATCAAAGTATTCGGGTGCGAGTTGGCGCCCTACAAGCTGACCAAATATTTTTCGGTAAGAATATTTGCTTTATAGTATATAAGGAAAATTATGAATTCAGATGACATCCATTTCGTATCCTTGAAGAAAAAGAAGCAGCTTAGAATCAAGGGGCAGATTGGCTCTTTCATCTGCAACAGTCGAGGCACCGGGGAAGAAGCTGACAGGATGTTGAAAGAAATGAAGTTCTTTATGATTTTCCCATGGCACTATGATCCTCATGGGATTATCTTGGAAATGCAGGTGAAGAAAAAAAATATCCCGTATGTACATGTGTCCAAGCCCGATATTGAAAAATTCACAAATCATACTGTGTGGGTGACTGACACCTTGGTTGAAGTAGAATAGTAGGTTCCCCCTACCACTGTGACACCAACAACTACGCCTCAGGTCCCTAAGGAAAAAAGGCCTCGACAAGAGTCATCTCTGCCTGTCGCGGAGGTGTCATCTGAAGATTTCCAGTTGCATACTAAGAGGCCCAATACAATCACAAGTCCCGGCCCTACGGGGGAAAAAGAAAGCATGCCTACCATAGTGACTAAGTCTGTCATTCCACCCTTCAGTTCGAGCCTGCATAAGGAAATCACCCTAGTTGTGCCGAAGAAATTCACAGACTCCCCACTAGATACTCAGCTGGGAAAGACTGGGCCCAAGTTGAGTATTTTCGAGAAGTACGAGCTGATTAAGAAAAATAATCAGACTCTTACCAGCAGTACCTATGCTCAGTTTCAGAAACAGACGTCGATTGTGCAACACAGGCTATTGTCTGCATTTGAAATGGAAAAGGGCAGGATGCACATGGCCTTCCTCCAGGCGTAGGTACCAAACCCTCAAGTGATTACAGATTACAAGAGGGCCACCTTCGAATTCCAAAAGAAGGATGTGCACCCAGCAGATCAGATGGATCTACACAAACCGACAAGGGAGATGGTGTTCCATACATTGTCACATGCTTCAGCTTCTGCAGAAAAATTACAGGTATCATTGAACAATGCTCAGACACAACTCAAGATGGAGAAGATATCATCCTTCGCAAAATACAATAGAATCAAAACTTTGGAGGAGTTGGTCCTCAAGATCGGGTATGACCCCTCCAACGTCAAAGATGCAGAGGAGATGATAAAGAAGAAAAATGCAGACTTTGCCTCTTTAAGAAAACAACTGAAGCTCCCGCCCACAGAAGACTCATAGGAGAAAGAGATAGCAGATAAACAAGGTGAGAAGGATGAAATGCTCAAGCTTCTCATGGAGCAGAATGCACAGCTCAAATAAATGGAAGCTGAGATGGAAAGATTATTAAAAGAGAAGGAGCAGATGAAGCCAATGGAAGTCATTCCATTGAGTGCCATCCCAATATCAGGAGCAAGCATAGCAACAGTGACAGCAATCCCATCTGCAACTCCAGTGACATCACAAGAAGGGACAGCCGACCTCGCCAAATCTATGGAAAAGATGAACCTGCAAGAGACAGAAATCAGCAGGCTTAAGAAGGAAGTTGAGAACCTCCAGGAACTGAAAACTTCTTTCCAGACCAGTCTCTCCAAAGAAAAGAAGGTAACTGAGCAGCTCAAGAAGGGACTACAACAAATCCAAAAGAAAACAGTGGCAGGGAAGACTTTGGCTGAGGTCAAAGAGAATGTATGGACAGACATCACAAAGTACATAAATGAGATATGGCCCATGATACAAATTATGTTTGAACATAATGACTTGGTCCATAGGAGAAAATAGGCCATTGAGAAGATCAGAGTAGAATTGGGAGATAGACCAACTCAGGCAAATGATATCATCAAATTCCTCAACTCTAAGACCAGAGAAGAACTAGAAGAGTTGAATATAGAAGATAGAACAGAGACTATCCTTGAGGTCAAAAGAGTTTTGACCAAAAGAGGATTAATGCTTCAACTAGAAGAAAAGGTTCAGATCATGGACCAGGGGGTACAAAGGTTCTTCAGCAAGATCGAGGCTCTTCATAATAAAGGTCTCCCCGGTCTGAAGGTTATTAATGATAAACTGATGACACTCCCAGATTTCAAAAATAGACTTTCTGAAGTGTCTAAGGACAGTTCAAAGTTTGTTGGCATATAAGGGAGCATCATCAGCAAAGCATTCCTAGACTCTCTTCAGTTGGACATCAGTATCCAACATGAGATTCGATACATATTCCTCACTAAGCCCACATTCGCCAAATATACGGAAATGGACGAAGTGTATTAGAGACTCCTCAAAGTCACTGTGCCTAGTCATCTCAGATGGGAGGAACTCTGCGATCTTCTTGATTAGCAGATGAGTTGTCCAGGTCCAGTCACCTATCCAGTCAGATGCGGTCGTGCAAAGGCTTCATCAACGGTCTACCCATAATTTCCACGTGCAATTGCACCAAGTCATAAAGAAGTTTGATTAGTTAAATTAGTTAGGCTAAAAATAGAATAAGCATGTCCTGATTAGTTATGACATGAACGTTTGTAATTTGAATTATAAATACTTCACCTTTCGAATTATTGGGGGTTGTTGATCCTCACACCCTGACGCTATCAAACTGTAACATTTTTGAAGAGATCTGCCATTAATAAAAAGGAGGCACTTTTACAGGATTCTTGCGTGTATTCACTGGTGATGTTTATTCTTTAAGTTGAATGCGATTCTTTCTTTGTGATCATATTGTTTTCTGAAACTAATCTTTAAGAGTAACGTATGTTGCAAGATTTATCTTGGATACCTTATTTTCAACTCTAAAGATTTTAATATTTATCTTCTGATGTTTTCAATTAAGAAATTCTTAACTGCTTCTTAGTTGAATTTATCTTTCTCATCTTTTCTTATGTCCATCATTTAAGCTACTAAAAGATCCAGTGAGTATATTATCTCACCTTGTGAAAGTCTTGTTTTATCGTTTATGGTTGTATTTCATATTTAATTAAATACAGACCCCATAGCCCAATGGAGGTGTAGGTCGTCTCAACCAATTCAAAAACACTTTGACAACAAAACCTACCTAGTTCTTTACCTAGCCTAATATCCAAAATTGAAAACATAGCTAAATCATATAGAGAGATCCCTCTCTGAAGCTGGAAGGGCTAGATCCCAACTTTAAAAGTGGTTGGATAAAGTTACCTTTTGTATATTTCTTCTTTTTCAACCTCTAGGAAATTTACCAAGTGCTAACATAATGGCGAATCCACTAGGGAAGAACTAAAAATTGATAATTTCACGTTTTCTTTCCCCTAAAAAGAACGTTCATATTTGAGAAGAAAATAATGTTTATAGGTTGATCAAACTTTGTACATATTATTTTCAGACTCGCAAAATTAAAAAATATATATATAAAAAACCAAAAAGAGTTATGGCTCCCAAGAAAGTTCATACTCGATCTCATCCAAACCCAGAACCCGCGATAGTGATAGATAACCCTGAATGGTTGCTCAGGTGAAATACCTTAGCCACTGGTTCAGTGAGTCATATTCCCCTTCATAAGTCTCCTTCTTTTTCAGAGAAGCCTGTTGCCTCTCAAAACCCTAACCTCGATACTTTTCCACAGCGAAGCCTAGTTAGAACATGGCCCGACAATTTTTTGACTGAAATCGTCTTTGACCCAACTGTGTTGCAGCCCTGAACCCCCGAAGTTCAGTCTCCCATGACTAAACCTCAAATCACTCCCTCAGCACTATCCAGTCCCTCCTCATCCTCGTCTTCAACCGCTACCTCGCCGACCATCCAGGTTGTCGTCCCACCTCCTCCACCCATCATGGCGACTCGATATGCTCCCTTGGTGTTGGCTACGCCACTACATGCAATGCCCCAAGACTATCAAAATAGACTTCCACAGGTCGATGCAACAGGACCTTTAAATTCCCAACAACATGTTGACAAAATGAATGACTATTTTGACCTGCAAGAAGTTGATGAGGCTGACGTTCAAATGCAATTGTTTTCCCAAAGTTTGACAGGTGACGTCAAGAAATGGTACAAAGCTTTACCTGCCGCCTCAATCCCTAACCTTGTCACTTTTCAAAGGAGTTTTCTTGACGGATGGGAGGTAAAGAAAAACCCTTCCAGATATTGTCAGAATACGAGAATATAAGAAGAAATCAAGGTGAGACAGTACAAGATTACTGCACCCATTTTAATAACCTGTACAATGCAATTCCAGCCGAAATCAAACCTCCACAGGGCTTGGCGTTGATAAAATTCCCTGATGGTTTTGATGCCGATATGTCATACCAATTAAGAGAAAGAAATTCTACCACCTTGGCAGACATGCAAAAATGTGTTATAAGTGTGGAGGCCAATCTATTGTAAAAAAGGGCACGTCAAAGGTCAGAGAGGAGAGTCACAATAAAATAAGAACCTTCCACATCGACCACAGATTCCAAATTGGATTCTTTGACCAGAGCAGTGGAAATAATGATGGAAATACTTACTGTGTCAGACATAAATCCTCCAAGAGAAAACCCACCAACTCCCCAGGTTCGGAACCCCAACTTCAGGAGAAACCCTCCTCAAATCAGGCAGAGAGATCCTAGGGATCAAACAGAGCAGAGGGGCCCAGATCAGCAGATTAGACCTCCCATACAAGAAAACTATGTTGATGAAGGGGGGGAAGTGATTGAGGAATTGGAAGACATTCACATCAACCGCATGGGAATTCATGACAATGAAGCTATCTTCCTTACCCAAGAAGAGAAGGAACTCTTTCTTCTCAATCAAACAAAAGTAAGCGAAGAAGCTGAAGATGCAGATCAACAGGCCTTTGAAAATGCTATTTTGGAGGTACACCGTTAGTACAATCTGCGGAGTAAGAAGACAGAAGGGAATTCCCCAAAAAAGATGACTGAAACACAGAAGGTAGTCGAGACCAAGAAGACCCCTGAGCCATCTACTGAGAAGACTCCTGAGAAAACTATTGTTGAATAGATTCCCAAGAAGAGTAAAGATGACGCTCCCATGAAGAAAAACCTCACCATTCTGAAAAGACCATCACAGCCTGAGGGTTCACCTATTAATCCACTGAGTACTTCTAAGCAAAATAATTTGGTGGAAAAACCAGAAATGTGAGCCAAGGTAGATCTCCTACACCCTTTAGCCTGGAAGGGGAATTGGCCAAAATAAAAATTCCCATCCCACTTACAGAGTTGATGAACAAAGGCGGTTATCGTTCACAGGTGATTAAAGAACTGGCCATTGAACCTGACATAGGCACGAAGGCCTTAACCATTGGATCAACGAGTCATTCAGACACTGTGAACCTTACTGATGATCGACCCAAGCTTATTTTCGGACCTGAAGTAGATGGTCAAGATGATACTGGTGAGGTCGCTCCTTTTTACATCAGTCTGAACATACACGACTTGATATTGCATAACGCTATGCTGGATTTGGGTGCCTCCCACAACCTGATTCCTAAAGCAGTAATGGAAAAACTGGGACTGGAGGTCACCAGACCATACAAGGATTTACACTCATTCGACTCCAATAAAGTTAAATGTATTGGTTTGATCAAGGACCTATGCATCACCTTGGTTCAGATTCTTGCGAAGAGCACGGTAATGGATGTGGTAGTTGTAGACATCCTGCCGAAGTATGGAATGTTGCTATCCCGGTCTTGGGGGGCTAAGTTGAAAGGAACCCTGCAGCTGGATATGTCTTATGCCACTATCCCAGTGTTTGGGCAACAGAGGAGGCTGTACAGAGAAACGTTGATGAAGTACATGGTCAATAGCCAAGAAAAACCACACAATTATCCCCTTTACTCTGCACATTCTGATTTAGATTCGTTTATCTTGTACAATGATGGTGACATGGGAGAGCAAGATACTCAGCTGGTGGAAGACACATCTAGTCAAGATGAAGGCCAATAAATCGTTGAGGTAGCAAAGATGAAAAACGTGATAACTGAAGAGTTACCCGTAGATTTCTTGAGCATGGACTTTGATGGAGCAGTGAGTAAAGAAGGAGATGGAGCAGGAGTATGGTTGCCTAATAATAGAAACTGGTATTCGGAAAACCATTCTTACAAATTAAATTTCCAGTGCACTAACAATATTGCCGAGTATGAAGCCTTGATGCTCGGTCTGAAGCTTTTGAAAAAAGTTGGTGCTAAACAAATTATGGTAAGAGGTGATTCTGAGTTGATAATCAAGCAAATTAAAGGTGAGTATACTGCGAAACACCCACGTCTTAGAGCTTATAGGAATGTTGTTCTTGATGCCTTGAGGTGTTTTACTGAAGTTGACTTGCAGGTAATGCCGAGGGGACAGAATATTCTGGCAAACAGATTGGACACCTCAGCAGCCACCTGTAAGATTCATTTTCGCCCGACTCGTCCATATACTGTTGAGGTGAAATGCAGACCAACCGTTCCCGACAATATCAGGTACTGGCAAGTGTTTGGTAATGACGATCAAATTGAAGACTTTTTGCAATGAAAAAATGATTTTGAATGTACAAATATAGATTTAGAGAACGAAGATGAAAATGTAAATAGTTCTAATTTTGAAATTGATAGTGTAAATACCATAGATTCAGGAGAATTAGGCGATGACGAATTGGATGCTGATGTTTTACAATTGAAAAACAATGTTTTACCTAGAGGCCTAGTTCCTTTAGAGGACTTGTTCGATTCTAACGACAGCCAAAAAAACAAAAATCGAAGCCCATGGACAAGATGTAGAAGAATGTAATATAGGGACTGAAGAGAAACCTAGGATGGTCAAACTGTCTAAATCATTACCCCCAGAGAAAAAACTCAAATACGTTGAGCTGTTCAAAGAATTTTCGGATGTCTTTGCCTGGGGCTATGAAGATTTGAAAGCCTATGATAACAACATCATACAACATAGGATTCCAATAAAAGAAGACCAAAAATCGTTTAGGCAGAAGCTTAGGAGGATAAATCCCAAGTTGCTCCCTCTGATTGAAAAGGAAATCAAGAAAATGTACGATGCCAAGATCATAGTTCCATTATGTTTTTCCAAGTGGGTCTCTAATCTGGTCCCTACATGTAAGAAAACCGAGGAAATCAGACTCTGCATAGATTTCTGAAATCTCAATAAAGTCTCCCTGAACGATAATTACCCCTTACCGAAAATGGACCACATCCTGCAAAGGGTGGTTGGGTCCAGTCGAATTTCTCTGCTGGATGGTTTCTCGGGTTACAATCAGGTCTTAGTTCACCCAGACGATCAAGACAAAACCGCTTTCACCACGCCATGGGGCACTTTCATGTATGTGAAAATGCCTTTCGGTCTGATGAACGTAGGAGCCACATTCCAGAGGGTGATGGATATCGCCTTCGTGGAAGAATCAGGCAAGTTTATTGTCGTTTATTTAGATGATGTGACTGTGTTTTCCCAATCTGATGATGAACACCTAAGACACCTCAGACGAGTCTTCGAGAAATGTAGAAGGTTTGGGATTTCTTTAAATCCTAAGAAGAGTATTTTTGGGTTAGAAGAAGGAAAAATACTAGGAAACATCATATCCAAAGATGGAATCAAAATAGACCCTAGCAGAATTGAGGCTATACAAAACTTAGAACACCCCAGGAACCTCAAAGAACTATAGTCTTTTATCGGAAGAATTAACTTTCTATGAAGATTCATTCCCAATCTAGCAGAACTCCTTAGGAATATTACGAACATGATTAAAAAAGACGTAAAAATAAAATGGGACTCTGAGTCTAGACAATCTTTCGAACAAGTCAAACGATCACTCACAGAAGCCCCTGTTTTGATCAGTCTGTATTTTACTAAGGATTTCTGTCTCTTTTCGTTCACCTCTGAACATACTATAGCAGTGGTGTTACTGCAAAAGAACAACGAAGGGTATGAATAGCCCATAGCTTTCTTTAGCAAAGCGTTAAGGGATGTCGCTCTGAATTACAAGATAATGGAGAAACAAGCTTTTTCTTTGGTAAAATCCATAAAAGACTTGAGGGTCTACATTCTCCATTCCCACACCATATCTTATGTTCTGAATGTGGTAGTAAATGACATCTTGACATAGGACAATCTGAATGGAAGAAGGGGAAAATGGATTGCTGTCATTTTAGAATACGATATAGATATTAAGCCCACGAAACTAATCAAAGGTCAAGGCCTTGCTAAATTAATGGCTGAATCTAATTTCCAGGCTCTTGACATTAATTTTATAGATGTGGCAGATGAACAGGGCGAGATGGCGACTCCAAGCATGAGAGAGGTATTTCTCAACTCTCCATGGTATGCAGACCTTATATTCGTTTTACAAAATTTACAAGCTCCCCCTGGTTTGACTAAGACTAAAGCTAGATTTTTAAAGTTGAAAGCTTTGAAATTCTGTATTCTAGAAGGCAATTTGTATTGGAAAGACCCTGCAGGCATTCTATTAAATTGTTTACTGAAAGATGAAGCTGATAAAGTGTTTCAAGAGTTTCATGTAGGGGAATGTGGTGGCCATTTGAATGTGGTGGCCAACAAAATACTCAGAGTTGGGTTCTATTGGCCCACCCTGTTCACCGATGTGCATCAGAAGGTAACAGCATGTCACCAATGTCAACTGTTTGAAGGGAAAAGGAAACTCCTTCCTCTTCCTCTGAAGCCGATCTCAGTTGAGGCCCCTTTCCAGCAATGGGGGCTCGACTTCATTGGAGAAATACACCCACCATCTTCAGGCCAGCACAGGTGGATTCTTACTGCCACCGATTATTTTACCAAATGGATCGAGGTAGTACGAAGCAGGCAAGCCACTGACTCTGTTATTATCAAATTCCTTGAAAATAATATTTTGTCTCGTTTTGGTTGTCCTAGAAAGATTATAACTGACAATGCAACTGCCTTTCGGTCGAAGAAACTCATAGATTTCTGCAACCAGTATCACATTGGTTTGGGGCATTCCACAACCTACTACCCTCAGGGGAATGGGTTGGTGAAATCTTCAAACAAAACTTTGGTAAATATCATCAAGAAAACATTGCAAGAAAACAAGAAATCATGGCACAACAAGTTGGTGTTTGCATTATGGGATGACAGATTGACCACCAAAAGGTCGATTGGTATGTCACCATACCAGCTGGTCTATGGTACAAAGGAAGTTTTCCCCACTTATTTAGGAGTCCCTATCATGAAGTTGTTTCAAGAGGTACAAGCTGAGCCAAATGACTCACATAGAAGGATCAACCAGATGATCCATTTGCAGCAGACTAGGGAAGAAGTTTTCAACAAGACTCAGGTAGTCCAAGGAAACATCAAGAAGATCTTTGACAAACAAACCAAGGAAGATGATTTCGAATTAGGAGATTTGGTGCTGAAATTTGATGCTAGAAATGAAGACAAGGGAAAGCATGGAAAATTTGACAATCTGTGGACAGGTCCATACATGATCCAAGCTTTCAGGGGAAATAATTCTTTCTTGCTAAACAACGTCGATGGGTCAGATCTGCCAGGAGCACCTGTGAATGGCAGAATGCTTAAACATTATGTCCCACCTCAGTAGAAGACTTGAGTGCTCACTCTCCATTGTACATACCATTTTAATTTTCATTTTTACTTGCATTTTCTGAGTGAAGAACATCAATCAGTTGGTTGAAGCCCGAAGAGAAGGCCCTAAGATATTGACCTTTTTTTTTCCAATTTTTGAGAATAAAACAAATGAAGGCTACTAGGCAGAAATTTTCAAGACTACAGGAACCAGGATTCTTGGCACTTCACAGGGAAGTACCATCCCCAGGTGGAGCCGCTGTTATCACCCCATAAGTTATGGGAATCAACTAGTGACTGGGATATTATCTATCTCTAGTATTTTTGTTGGCAAATGATTGTTCATTCTGC
>ML781599.1:370423-394642 GCA_009831015.1 Picea engelmannii | reverse complement strand
GAGTGTTAAAGAGCGCGCTTGGATCTACTGCCCAAAAACAGGCGCGCAGATCAATGGCCCTAATTGGATTTTGGACCCCCCCTGATGATCTGCTTTTAACCGAGGGGGGGGTCCGGAATAGTTTTTCCCCTCTGGCGGGCCCCTTGTCATACGTGGAATCATCCTATTGGTCCCGAAGTCCCAACACCATCTGCTATCTGACAGCCCCCGTCACTCATGGACATCATTTTCCACTTGTTCCACTTTCTCCCGAGTTATGTCAAATCCCATAACTGTTGTCAGTCCCCTACCCCTTTCCACTCATGACCAACCCCTTATTGGGACTTTCACCTCCAATCCCTAGCAGCCACATCACCCACCCGTATGCTTTGACCACCGTCACCTGCCATCTCACCCCCAAGTGGCCCGTTGTCCATTTATTACTGGATAACCTATCCGTTATCCAGCTGACCTGTCTCTCGCGCTCAACCAACCCAGTTTTGAATAAAACTACCGTTATTCCACCTACATTCGTTATTCACCCATTGCACCAGAAAAACTCATAGCTTTCTCCTCCGTTACATCTCGTCACCTTCATCCACAGTTAGTCGACCCCACCAACTTCGTGTTATTTGCAGGTACTATTGTAGAGATGGCCCCAAAGCCAAGGCAAGCAGAAGGAGAGGAGAATCCTTTTCTCCTGCCTCCTGTTGACCTGGACAAGATCCCATTGGTCGACAAAGATCGATTGATCACAGATACCCAATGCGATTTCGATTTCTCAGACCTCTAATCATGGCTCAGGGAGGTTTTCCTGGACTAGAGCGATGAAATTCGACTCTGGGAGTCCAATTTACCCCTTTATGTTTTTCCCCAGATCCACCATTTCCCTGAATTCGCCCTTAACTGCCAAGCTCACTATATTCTTGAACAAAGAGCCATCATATCCTCATCCGGAGACACCTTGTTCCTCATCACTCCCGAAGACATAGACCAGATGATGCAAATTCCCTGTGAAGACTCTGCGGCTCCTTTCAACCTTGAAATCCTTACAGAGTTGTATCAGAAGACGACTTTTCCCCAGAGAGCTCAAATTTTTGAGCTTTTCCTTCCCACCTCCGCTCAATTCCCTTCCACAAATCCCCCTTACCCATCGTCCATGTTCTCCACCAAAGGAAACCAAGTCATTTCCTCCCTTTGTGCTCTGTTAGGGTACTATTCCGACCAGTGGGTAGATGAGCCCATTCTGGGTTTTCTATCCATTTTCTCCACTGATGAAAAGCCCACCACACAATTTGATTTCAGCACCTTCTTGGCAGACAATATTCACAAACAGTTCATGAATTTTGGCACGGAAGGCATGTTTAGATACTCGTCTATATTGGCCTACATGTTTGTGTTCTATCAGGCAGATAAATTCATCTTTTCCATGCAGAAAATGGATGCACATGGAAGGCCTCAGCCAGTCACAACATGGACCTCTTTGTTGAAGCATAACTCCACAGAATACAGCTTCAAAGCATTCATCGATCTGTTCTACCACCCTGTGGTAATCATGTTGAGTGGCAGGCTCGAGCCTCGAATAAACGACAAAGTCCAGAGAATCTTGCATCTCTCGAACAACACAAAGACTGGGGATTGGTACCTGTATCAAAACCACACCGATATCAGAGTATTCGGGTGCGAGTTGGATCCCTACAAGCTGCCCAAATATTTGTCGGTAAGAATATTTGATTTAGAGTATATAAGGCAAATCATGAATTCAGATGACATCCATTTCGTATCCTTGAAGAAAAAGCAGCAGCTCAGAATCAAGGGGAAGATTGGCTCTTTCATCTGCAACAGTCGAGGCGTCGGGGAAGAAGCTGACAGGATGTTGAAATAAATGAAGTTATTTATGAGTTTCCCATGGCACTATGATCCTCATGGGATTATCTCAGAAATGAATGTGAAGAAAAAAAATATCCCGTATGTACATGTGTCCAAGCTCGAGATTGAAAAATTTGCAAAATCAGACTGTGTGGGTGCCTGACACCTTGGTTGAAGTAGAACAGCAGGTTTCCCCTACCACTGTGCCACCAACGACTATGCCTCAGGTCCCTAAGAAAAAAAGGCCTCGACAAGAGTCATCTCCGCCTGTCACAGAGGTGTCATCTGAAGATTTCCAGTTGCATACTAAGAGGCCCAAGACAATCACAGTTCCCGTCCCTACGAGGGAAAAAGAAAGACTACCTACCATAGTGACTAAGTCTATCATTCCACCCTTCGGTTCGCGCTTGCATAAGGAAATCAACCCAGTTGTGTCGAAGAAATTCACAAACGCCCCACTGGATACTCAGCCGGGAAAGACTGGGCCCAGGTTGAGTATTTTCGAGAAGTACGAGCTGATTAAGAAAAAGAATCAGACTCTTACCAGCAGTACCTATGCTCAGTTTCGAAAACAGACGTCGACTGCGCAGCACAGGATGTTATCTTCATTTGACACGGAAAAGGGGAGGATGCACATGGCCTTCCTCCAGGCGCAGGTACTAGACCCCAAGGTGATTACAGATTACAAGAGGACCACCTTTGAATTCCAGACGAAGGACGTGCACCCAACAGATCAGATGGATCTGCACAAACAGACAGGGGAGATGGTGTTCCATACGTTGGCACATGCTTCAGCTTCTGCAGCAAAATTACAGGTACCATTGAACAATGCTTAGACACAACTCAAGCTGGAGAAGATATCATCCTTCGCAAAATACAACAAAATCAAATATTTGGAGCTGGTCCTCAAGATCGGCTATGATGCCTCCAACGTCAAAGTTGCAGAGGAGATGATAAAGAATAAAAATGCAAACATCACCGCTTTAAGGAAACAACTAAAAATCCCACCCATAGAAGACTCACAGGTGAAAGAGATAGCAGAGAAAGAAGGCGAGAAGGATGAAATGCTCAAGCTGCTCATGGAGCAGAATGCACAGCTCAAAGAAATGGAAGCTGAGATGGAAAGATTATTAAAAGAGAAGGAGCAGATGAAGCCAATGGAAGTCATTCCATTGAGTTCCATCCCAATCTCAGGAGCAAGCACAGCAGCAATGACAACAATCCCATCTGCAACTCCAGTGACATCACAAGAAGGGACAACCGACCTCGCCAAATCTATGGAAAAGATGAACCTGCAAGAGACAGAAATCAGCAGGCTTAAGAAGGAAGTTGAGAACCTCCGGGAACTCAAAACTTCTTTCTATACCAGTCCCTCCAAAGAAAAGCAGGTAACTGAGCAGCTCAAGAAGGAACTACAACAACTCCAAAAGAAAACAGTGGTAGGGAAGAATTTGGCTGAGGTCAAAGAGAATGTATGGACAGACATCACAAAGTCCATAAATGAGATATGGCCCATGATCCAAATTATGTTTGAACAGAATGAGTTGGTCCAGAGGAGAAAATAGGCCATTGAGAAGATCAGAGTAGAATTGGGAGATAGACCAACTCAGGCAAATGGTATCATCAAATTCCTCAACTCTAAGACCAGAGAAGAACTAGAAGAGTTGAAGATAAAAGACAGAACAATGACTATCCTTGAGGTCAAAAGAGTTTTGACCAAAAGAGGATTAATGCTTCAAATAGAAGAAAAGGTTCAGATCATGGACCAGGGGGTACAAAGGTTCTTCATCAAGATCGAGTCTCTTCAGAAGAAAGGTCTCCCCGGTCTGAAGGTTATTAATGATAAACTGATGACACTCCCAGATTACAAAAAGAGACTGTCTGAAGAGTCTAAGGACATTTCAAAGTTTGTTGGCATACAAGGGAGCATCACCGACAAAGAATTCATGGACGCTCTTCAGTTGGACATCAGTATCCAACATGAGATTAGATACATATTCCTCACTATGCCCACATTCACCAAATATACGGAAATGGACGAAGTGTATCGGAGACTCCTCAAAGTCACTGTGCCTAGTCATCTCAGATGGGAGGAACTCTGCGATCTGCTTGATTAGAAGATGAGTTGTCCAGGTCCAGTCACCTATCCAGTCAGATGAGGTCATGCAAAGGCTTCATCAATGGTCTACCCTGAATTTCCACGTGCAATTGCACCAAGTCATCAAGCAGTTTGATTAGTTAAATTAGTTAGGCTAAAAATAGACTAAGCACGTCCTGATCAGTTATGACAGGAACGTTTGTAATTTGAATTATAAATACTTCACCTTTCAAAGTATTGGGGGTTATTGATCCTCACACCTTGACGCTATCAGACTGTAACATTTTTGAAGAGATCTACCATTAATAAAAAGGAGGCACTTTTACAGGATTCTTGTGTGTATTCATTGGTGATGTTTATTCTTTAAGTTGAATGTTATTCTTTCTTTATGATCATATTGTTTTCTGAAACTAATCTTTAAGAGTAACATATGTCGTAGGATTTATCTTGGATACCCTGTTTCCGACTCTAAATATTTTAATGTTTATCTTCTGATGTTTTCAATTAGGAAATTCTTAACTGCTTCTTATTTGAATTTATCTTTCTCATCTTTTCTTTTGTCCATTATTTAAGCTACTAAAAGATCCAGTGAGTATATTATATCTCCCTGTTAAAGTCTTATTTTATCGTTTATGGTTGTATTTCATATTTAATTAAATACATACCCCATAGCCCAATGGAGGTGTAGGCCGTCTCAACCAATTCAAAAACACTTTGACAACAAAACCTACCTAGTTCTTTACCTAGCCTAATATCTAAAATTGAAAACATAGCTAAATCATATAGAGAGATCCCTCTCTGAAGCTAGAAGGGATTGATCCCAGCTTTAAAAGTGGTTGGATAAAGTTACCTTTGTAGATTTCTTCTTTTTCAACCTCTAGGAAATTTACCAAGTGCTAATAGATTTCATGAGAAAGAAACACTAAAGACGATGTTCATTATATTTCTGAAAATCCTGCAATTTAAGTTCTTTGACAATGACATCCCTACTTGTTCACCGCATTGTCTCACTGTTCCCATTTCCACCACCAATGCCAATGTTCGAAGATGAATCTATCTAGAGCCTGGGGTCACCGCCTATGTGGATGCATGGAGGTGAAACTACCTAGAACCTGGGATCATGACTTATTACACTTGACATTAGTATTAGTAGTGATCAAAAGTTGATTGTATGTTGAGTCTGTTATTGCATCCAGAGGTCGCTCAACACTATTTGACATAGAAACTAGATTTCTGTCAATTTCTGTTACAACTTTGGCATAAAACATTCTGTAATTTTAGAATCTTGATTCAAACAAGCATACAGTTTCTCATGCTCGTTGTTATCCAATTTTATAGTTTCCTCCTAAGTGTATTTGATCATGGAGTAATATTTGGCATCACTTCCGAATATTCGAGACCTTTTTGTGGGAAGCCATACATTCCACCCCTACGATGAAAGATATATTCTGATGCGATCTACAACATTTGATACACTTGTCGGACCTATGCTGCTGGAAGGAGTTATGCACTTCAACAAAGGAACATTTTGCAGCTAGGTTGCACGTCCCTTCCAATTTACCATAATAAAACAAAGAAGTTCAAAATACAAATCTTCATGAAGGATTTTCAACCAAACAGGTGATCGAATACAGGGAGAATAGCAGTCACAATATACTTGATTTTTTTTTTTTGTCTCAGTTTCTGTTTCCTAACAGGATTGTTTCCCCCAAAGCTGATGTCACATAAAATGACTCCCTTGACTTTGAGTTGGGCCTGAATCAAATTTCTAGGTTGTCTTCAATGTCAATGGCCAAGAACATTTCAAGGAAGGAACCTTAAACCCCAAGTTTTCGACGACAGAGGGAAATTAACACTTAACAAAGAATGGAATGTTGAATAACCAACCAATGTAGGCAGGCCATATCTAGAAGAGACAAGCTATTCAAAAAGATGGGATAGATATAGTTGGTAGCACCAATGAATTCCAAGATCTGAAGTTGATATTCAACTCATTATTTTTTATGAATCAATCATGTTATCATGAAGAAGAATGTCCACAAGCTTCAGTATTGTACATTTTTTTTTGGTCGGTGGCAGGAAAATCACAATCATTGTGGAAAATAATCTCAGTTGTATTTTGTAACCCATCTTATTTGAATATAGAATGTCTGCACTTTTTTTTAATGGTGTTTTCCAATCTATGGTATTTCTTTTCATTTTATTTAGTAGCTTTTTTGTGTGTGTCATTAAATATGGATGACAATATTTTCTTTTTGTTGCCTAGTACTTCGATTTAAATAAAGGATACTCTGTTCATTCTTACATTTTACATGGAAGAATAATTTTTCATAAGCCATACTTATGTGGCGCCTGACCTATACTTAAAGAAAGAAATTGGAGGACCCGTCCAGCTTTCATTCTTCATGTCTTGTGAATAGAATGAATTAATGACTATTACAACAAGGAAACTCAAGTGTTCATGTTCAATATATTACATATATTGCAACTTCTTCTATTTGATAATATCTGTGCATATACAAAAAAATGTTGCATCATATATATATATATATATATATATATATATATATTCTTTTTCTTTCTATTGCTTATTGTTTTCAACGAATTTGCAAACCAAACAACATCCTGCAAATTAGAAGATGATTTACATTTGAACCAGAAATAATCTATTAATATATACTAATATGAATACTATTGGAATAAATATAAAAAAAATCTACTAGCCAAAACTGAGCCAATTATCTGGCCACTGGGTCCCAGGTTTGCGGTAACCAACACCTATGTCCCCTGTTCCGTCATATACATCTCCCAGCCAAAGAACTTTCGTGATATGCAATTTATGCTTTTACTAATGAGAACTCACCAGGGGTTCGAAAATATTGGCATTAATAAAGGAACAATAGATTTTCTTCTGTTAGATACTTAGCCCTTTTCCCCTTTTCTTCTTCCCATCTATTATCGTAGGTTCCAGGGTTGGTGGGCTGGCATATCTTCATATCCATCTATATCCTCACATGACAAATCCGACTGACCAATGTTCCTCTTAGCCAATTTTATGGCCTTAGTTTTCGGGTTGGCGCTTTCAAACTATGCTTCTTCTTGTTCCGTTATATACATCTTGCACTCAAAACTTTTGTGATTTCAATGAAATTTGTGAACCGAAAAACATCCTGCAAATTGGGATCATTTTAGCACTTTTCCTTGATTGATGAGCTTGGTAAAATTAACCTCCAGGAATAATTTGAAATAAATGAATATATATTGTGCGAAGTCCAATGGAGCTATCATATCAACAAGAGGCCCTTAAAATTCAAATTTGTCAGTGTTATACTTGCAGTGATAGAATTTAATTTTTTTTTTATGTTTACTTCATTTTTTTTAAAATAAGAGATTTAACATCGTTCAATAATTTTATGTAATTAAATTGCACAATATCAATATTTAATATTAATAATTTAGTATTTGGAAATATTTTGTTTAGATAATTTTAGATAGTTGATAGAGATCACCATCTGTAAACAATCACAATCTTGAGCCTTCCAGCCCTGGAGTCCATCTGTCAATTTTTATATCACGGAACTTTGAGTGCTGTTTGGAGGACATAGAACAATAGAAGTGCAATGTTGATCCAACCAGCCCGCAAGTCCTCCTGTCAATTTGTATATCACAGAATTGTGGGTGCTATTTGTAGTACACGGAATAATAAAGACCCAATTTTGATCCCTCCAGCCCGAGAACCCACGATCCAAAAAGTGGCTATGTATGGAATGATGGATTCGTACATGCTTATGAAATCAGGTTCTTCTTTCATGATATACATCTTGCACTCAAAACTTTTATGATCTACAATTCCACCATGGAATCCTCGAACTCACAATCTTGACTCTACGAGGGTTCACAAATGTCTCAAAGTATCTGTCGCTACCTTCCATCCCCACTAACTTCACATCCTTCCTAATATGAATTAATTATGCTCTTACTAGTGACAAATGAACACACTGGTACGAAAGAATTGGCACCTAGACCTCCTCCATATACAAATTGACTACCAAAATCTCACATTGTCCCCTCTTCCATGTTATACATTATGCATTCAAATGTTCTGAGCTATACAATTTGACCGTCGGGACCTCATATCTTCTGGGGAGACCTTGTCGCCCTATTTTGGATCCTCACGTTGGCGGGTTCACGAAATCTCCAACTCCTAGTCACTGTTTCTTGTTCTGCCCATCCTCGTACTTCTTTCCAAATATGCAACATCAAAGGTTTAATACGAAAACTCCATCATGCAAAAACCGTAAAGATCTCCATTAATAAGAAAAATTCTCTAGGACCAACCATCCCTGCAGAACTTGTCCATAAACATGCAAAGAATATCTCGCCATCTAATGGAAAAGCTATTGCAAATTTCAATATATTAGCGAAAACATGTCTGGGCCAGCGTTTCCCTATTCCATACTTGGACACTTTTTTCGATTGCGGGTTCTAGGATTGATGGCCTCAAAATTGTCTTTTGAATATTCCACAACTTGCAAATAGTGCCCAGAGTTTCACAATATACAATTTGTCCACAGGAATGCCCCGTCACGAGCCCAATCGTCCACCATTTTTTTCCTTTCTCTTGCTTTTGAATTTCAATGAAATTTGCGAACTGAACAGGATCCTGTAAGTTGGAAGATGATTTACATTTGGACCTGGAATAATCTATTAATATATATTAATATGAATACTATTGGAATAAATATAAACACTATCTTTTAATTTTTCCTCTTTTCTCCCCATGTATTATCCCTTTTTGGTTCTATATTTAGTCGCATCGATATGATCACGACCTCCTAGATTCGCAAATTGGTTGCTCTTTATCTATATCTTCACACAATGAGCCCGACTGACCACGGTCCCTTTCAATACTTAGCCAATTCTCTGTTCACTGGGTCCCAGGTTTGCAGTATCCAACACTTATGTCCCCTGTTCCATCATATACATCTTGCACCCAAAGAACTTATGTGATTTTCAATTTATGATTTTACTAGTGAGAACTCATAGGGATTCGAAAAGATTAGCATTAATAAACGAATTACGGGCTGAGGATTGTGTTTCCAGTGTTCCATGACTAGTAAATAGTACTCCGAGTTCCGTGATATATAGTTTGTCCACTGGAATGCATCATCATTCCCTCTTCCATGTTACACGTTCTAAGTTCAACACTCCTGAGAGAAACAATTTGACCCTTAGGCCCTCACCTCTGTTGGTTGTATCTTTTAGCCCCATTTCGAAGGGTCACCAACCACTTTCGATAATTAGCCATTCCTTATTTGTTGTTCCTTGTCCCCGCCACATTCCTACTTCTCTTTGGAAATACAATTGGCAAGCTTTAATGCTAGTATTTCATTGTGCATGAACCTTAAACATGTCATTAATGACCAAAAGGGTATGCCATATACAAATTGACTGTCGGAGTCCCATATCATCCCCTCCTCTATGCTACACATTTTTCATTCAAGTTCTGACACATACAATGATGTCGGCCTATCGAGCCTCGGGCTGATATCCGCTCACAGGATCATTCTATATGCCCTTTGAGTCAGATCGGCTCTTTTGGATTCTCTGCTGGAATCCCCTTTCAAATCGATCCACAGGTTCTTTTCCACGATTTGCGATTTTGCGAGTTCATGAGTCGTGACCTCCGGCTCTTCCTATGCGATCCCGCGATAACTAAGATCGTGAAATGGGTACAACTCTCCCTTTGTCAGCACCCTCCTCACATGACCATCGGCTAGGCTAAGCACTAGCACCTTTCACCTCTCATGCATTCGTGAGTTCAAAGGTCCAACCTTCATTCCCTTTTCTCCCGAGTCCTTGAGAGGCGAGAGGTCAACGGGGTGTGGATTCCTCCGAATGTCTGACGTGTGTCCGCCGGTCCACTTTCAAGGCCCACCATGTAGTTCTGCCATGTGTCTATTAAGTGAAACCTTGGCACTTCGCGGCCTCACTTCTCGCAACTTAGAGCACCCAATTTTTGGGCTCTCACCCGACGAACCTCCGAGTTCATGAGATCCTCTGATCTCTGCCACCTATCCTCCTCCGATGGAAGACTTAGATTACTTTGCTTCTCACAACTTGGAGCACTCAATCCTTGGGCTCTCACTCTCCGAACCTCCGAGTTCATGAGATCTGTAGATCTCTGCCACCTGTCCTCCTCCTAACAGATGGTTGTGATTTTCTCGTAGCTTCGCCACTCACGAAGTTGAAAAAATTCTTTTTCGGACCTCCGATATCTGATCCCCGAGACAGGTGATCTTGCAACACATGTCCTCCTTCCAATGGATGGATCATATCTTTCTCGATTTTGTGACTTCACCTTTCGCGATCTCATGAGTCTCGCTACAAAGGTTTCAACCCTTCATCTTCTGAAACCCCGAGATGTGAAATATGTGAGTGATCTGATGGCCCTGTTGGCCCAGATCCTACGAATCTATTCTCTCGAGATTTACACTTAGAAAACACGCACCATAACCTTCTTGCTCCTCTGTGAGATCTGACGGCTTCCGGGACCTCGTGAATTCTCCACGGAGAACTCCGACCATCAATTTCCTCCTTGGTGATTTCTGCGAAATGAATAAAATGATCATTCTCAAAACTTGTCCACCCGCGAAACAATATCGTTGCGCCTTCTCTTTGAACGCTTCAAGGTACTAAACCTCCTGAGATTTCTCCATGACTCGAGTCTTCAAGAAGACTCCTGCACGCACTCGTTGCGGAAATTCTTGAATACTTTCAAGTATTTGAAATTTTAGACTCTGCGCACTCACTTTGCAGCTGCAGTCCTTCACTCCTTCCCTCAGGTTGCAAACCCTGAGAATCTACTCAGCCTGCGCACACCCTGCACGGTTCCTGTGCTTAACTTGCACTTCTTTGAGAATGAGAACCATGTTATCTCTCTTGAGCTTGCAGAGAAAAACACTGACCTCCATCAACGCATACCTTGCGGATGATTTCGTTTCACTCCTTGCAAGAAAACTCTTGCTCAAGAAGAGAAACAATTGAAACTCATTCCTCACTCTCCCTTTCTTCAGATTTCAAACATTTAAATATGAAATCAAACATTCACGCATCAAAGAAAATGCATAACAGAGAATAAACAAGCATGATCATAACATTCAATCATGCATACACAGAAAGTATTTAAATGCCATGATTCTGAATCAAACTTCATGTATTAATCTCAGAACTTCTGTACATGGGTTTTTACACAGCTCTCTATTTCTGCTCTCCTAGGCTCTCTTCTCATAATGCTGCTAATTGTTACAATAATATAAGTGAGGGTGTCTATATCCATTTTCCCTCCGGCTCCTAAAACTGTCTAATCTAAGAATTCAAAGCCAAGTACTCACATTCATTAACGTAAATGCCTCTTAGTCCTTCAGACGAGAGAGGGACGCTCAAGGTCTGATTACAATCTATGAGTATGCCTTTCCTTAATTATCTCATTTAAGTTGGGCGTATCCACTTTAAAAACATTCAAACAATTCATCATGTGCCAAAATGCATTGGCCCTTGCCCCCATGCTCACTTGATGTTGGCGATTCTCCTGCATCATACTCTCTTGCTTGAAACTTTTCATGGGATTCTATCCATGAGCTCTCGCATGGTCTGTCCATGCTTCTGAATCTCTGCTTCATTTTCCCAGCTAGAATCTTCAATTGGATGTCCCTTCCACTTAACCAAGTATTCAAAGTATTCCTTTCTCCTGGTCCTCTTGCTAACTCTTTTGTCCAATATGATTTCCATATGTGGCTTCTCTGCAAATGGCATTTGTTTTTCCCACTGAACCTATGGTTGTTCACTACCCACTTCTTCTTCCTCAGCTTTGTATGGGTACAAATCTGAGACATTGAATATCGGAGAAATTTTGATCCCATCGGGTAATTCAATCTCATAAGCATTTGCCCCAAATTTATTCAAGACCTTACATGGTCTGATCTTCTTCATCTTTAGTTTGTTATATGTCCCCTTCGGGAACCTTTCTTTTCTCATATGTTCCAGAATCAAATCACCAACCTCAAATTGAAGTTGTCCCCTGTGTTGATCTGCTCTACGCTTATACTCTTGGCTCAAGTTCTACAATCGCTCCTTCACCTGTCTGTGAAGTTCCTTCATTGCTTCGGAAAAATCCTCTACACTAGCACCCCTTGTTGCATTTTGTTATGAATCCCTTAGTTCAGATACTCCTCTTGGTTTCATCCCATAAACAATTTGGAATGGACTCTGCCATGTGCTTCTGTTGATTGAATCATTGTAAGAAAATTCCTCCTGTGGAAGAATATTATCCCACTGAATGTGGTGTTTTGTCACCAAGCTCCTTAGCAAGTCTCCCAAACTTTTGTTCACAACTTCTGTCTTTCCATCCATCTGAGGATGATAAGATGAACTAAACGACAAGTTTGTTCCCAGCTTCTTCCATCAGGTTCTCTAGAAGTGTCCCACAAACTTGGTGTCTCGATCCGAAACTATGCTCCTTGGTAAGTCGTGAAGTCAAATGACTTCTTTGAAAAATAGATTCACAATGTGAGTTGCGTCACTGGTTTTCTGACACGGTATGAAGTGTGCCATATTAGAAAATCTGTCCACTACCACAAAGATTGAGTCAAACCCTCTTTGTGTTCTTGGCAGCCCCAATATGAAGTCCATGCTTACTGCATCCCACGACCTGTCAGGTATGGGTAACGGTTGATAAAAGCCTACATTCTGCCTCTTTCCTTTTGAATGATGATAAATTATGTATCTGTCCATGAATATTTTGATGTATGATCTCATTCCTGGCCAAAAATATGACTCGTTTAACTTTAAGAATGTCTTTTCATGACCGAAATGCTCGACCAATCCTCCATTGTGTTTCTCCTTTAGCAAATTCTCCCTCATGGAGCATTTTGGAATATAAAGCTGATTAACCTTAAACAATAATCCTTCCTGGATCATGTATTCTGTCCATTGGCTTTTGTCCCTGAGAAGTGGATTCTCAGCTACTTCATATGCCTCCATAAAATCTGGATCATTTCTGTACATGTCCCTGAGATCATCAAAACCCATTGTTTTGACACTGAACTCCTGCAATAGCAAACATTTCCTGCTCAAAGCATCAACAACTTTGTTAGCAATTCCAGAAATATGCTTAATTACAAAAGTAAAGTTTTGCATGTATTCAACCCATTTTGCATGTCTTTGATTCAACTTCTCCCATTGAGTCACAAATTGCAAAGCATGATTGTCACTGTATTAGACAAACTCCTTCGGGATTAAGTAATGTCTCCATTTCTTCAATGCCTGAATAATAGCATAGAACTCCTTGTCATACGTGGAGTATTTCACTTTCGCTTCATTTAGCTTTTTGTTGAAGTATGCTATCAGCCTATCTTCTTGGCTCAAGACTACCCCTATTGCAAATCCACTTGCATCACATTTTACCTGAAATGTCTTTGTAAAATTAGGCAACACCAAAATTGGTTGTTCTGTGATTTTCCTTTTCAAGAAAATGAAGCTTTTCTCAGCCTATTATGTCCAGTGAAAAGACTTCTGTCTCTTCTTCACTGTGTCCATCATCGGTGCACTAATTCCATTGAAATTCATGATGAACTTCCGGTAGAAACTAGCCAATCCATGAAAAATTCTCACCTCAAAGATATTCTTTGACGATGGCCAATTCTTAATTACCTCCACCTTATCTGGATCCATCCTCAACTTATCTGTAGAAATAACAAAACCCAAATAAACGAGCTTTGTCCTCATGAATGAGGATTTATTCATATTTATAAACAACTTCTCTTGTTGTAGCCTCTTCATCACTATAGCCAAATGTTTCAGATGCTCTGCCTCTATTTTACTGAAAATCAGTATGTTATCAAGATACACAATGAAAAATTTTCTGATGAACTCCTTTAGGAATTCGTTCATCAACCTCATGAAAGTACTTGGCGCATTTGTTAATCCAAATGGCATAACAAGACATTCATGCAACCTTCATTAGTCTTGAAGGCTATCTTCCATTCATCACCTTCTCTCATACGAATTTGGTGATATCCACTTTTCAAATAAATTTTTGAAAAACAATTGGCCCCACTCAAGCAATCCATCAAATCATCCATCCTTGGCAATGGAAATCTGTACCTGATGGTTATCTTGTTGATTTCCCTCGAGTCAGTACACATCCTCCAGCCTTCATCTTTCTTCGGACTGAGCACTGTCGGAACAACACATGGACTCAAGCTTTCTCTGACCAACCCCTTGTCCATTAAATCCTGGACCTGTCTTTTGACTTCTTCATTCTCCTGTGGCATAAATCTGTACGCTGCTTTGTTTGGTAAACTAGCTCCAGGTATGAGATCAATGTGATGGCTTACACTTCTGATCGGTGGCAACAAACGAGGTAGTTCATCCACTACTATGTCAGCAAACTCTTCCAATAGTTTCTGGACCTCCTTTGGTAAATCATCTACCCATGTACTAGTTAAACAATCTTTGGCTTCCTGACCACAATGAATTGTGGTTCCTCCTTCTTCTTAACCTCTTTAAGAAGTTCCTTCCCACTCATGAGAAGTATAGTATTACTTACTTCAGGTTTCACCTCTTTGTCCTTGATTGGAAGCAACATGTGAGTTATCCCATTTTTCTCTAGGGTGTATGTGTTCTTCCTCCCATCATGAATCACATTCCTATCATATTGCCACGGTCTACCCAGCAATAGATGACAAACATCCATAGGAATAACATCACAGAGTCTTTCATATTTATACCCTCCTATTTTAAACTCAATTAAACATTGCTTAGTGACATTTACCTTATGTCCTTTTTGCAACCACGAAACTCTGTATGGGCTTGGATGATCAATCATCTCCAACTCCAGTTTTTCTACCATCTCCGTTGAAACGAGATTGTCTATGCTACCACTGTCCACAATGACCTTGCATACCCTGTCCTTGGTTTTGCAAGCAGTCTGGAAAAGATTGTTCCTTTGCACTGGATTCTCCACCTCCTTCTCTGGCGTTAAGAGAACCTTTTGCATCATCAACGATCTTCTTCCTTCAACATCTTCTGCCTCAACATTCCCCTTATGTTCTTCTACAATGTGAGTTTCACCACCTTCTTTCATTTTGTATGGACATTCATAAGACTTGTGTCCATTCTTTCCACATGTGAAGCATTTTACCACTCCACCTCTTCCTCTTCCTCTAACTCTGGTATGAGGAAAAATGTTTCCATCAGCATACTGACCTCTATGTTCGGTATGTTGTCCTCTCTGTGAAATTCCACCTCTCTTAGGTTGAGTCAGAGGTTTCTTCTAGTCTTCCTTGGGTTTCTGGTTTCTATTCTGGGCAACTGATTTGCCTCTGGCTTGATTTCTTCCTCAGCCTCTTTGACCTTGTTTTCATCTCAACTTCTCTTCATCTTTTAGAGCCATATGATAAGCATCTTCCACCATTTAGATGTTCATCATGCTCATCTCATTTTGAATGTCGTATCTCAGACCATTAATGTACCTGGCAACTTTTTCATCATCACATTCGCGATGACCTACCCTGATGTTCAACCTGTAGAATTCTTCGGTATATTCCTTCACTGTCATAAGCTTCTATCTCAAATTTTGCATTCTCCGAAATAGAGTAATTTGGTAATCCTTGGGAATGAATTTTTCCTTCATCTTCGTGATCATCCTATCCCAACTCTTGATCTTTTGCTTGCCCTTGCAGCGTCTGTCACCTTGTAGCTCATCCCACCACAATGTTGCATGTCCTTTCAACCTTGTGACAACATGTTTGACCTTTTTGTCTTCCTTGACATATTCATAGTCAAAATATGTGTCCAGAGCTCTAATCCAGTCTAGATGCTCTTCGGCATCTAGATTTCCTTCATATACTGGAATGTCCATTTTTGCCTTAGAACCCATTTTTGAAACAACCCTAATCAGGCATTCATTTGTTGCATCTTCTGCTGTGACCTCTTCTCCTTCATGTCCAGCTTCATCTTCACTTTCAGAATCACTAACATCTCTAACACCGACTGTGCACCTCTGTGCTATCTCCATGTCCTCGAGTTTGGCACGTATGTCACGCATATCTCTCTCCATGGCTGGATTCGGCATCTTCCTACCCCTTCCTCTTGGCACTTCCCTATCCTTTGGTGGATCAAGTGTTTGTCTGTCTCTTCTTCTCGGTGGCATGGTGAATCTTCCTTTTCCCTGCTATAGAAAGCAAAGAAATCTATCTGTGCTCTGATACCAAACTGACGGCAGCCTATCGACCCTTGGGTCGACATCCGCTCACAAGATCGTTCTATATGCCCTTCAAGCCAAATCGGCTCTTTTGAATTCTCTGCTGGAATCCTCTTTCAAATCGATCCATGGGTTCTTTTCCACGGTTCGCGAGTCGTGACCCTTGGCTCTTCCTCTGCGATCCCGCGATAATCGAGATCGTGAAATGGGTACAACTCTCCCTTTGTCAGCGCCCTCCTCGCGCGACCACTGGCTAGGCTAAGCACTAGCACCTTTCTCCTCTCGTGCCTTTGTGAGTTCAAAGGTCCAAACTTCATTCCCTTTTCTCCCGAGTCCTTGAGAGGCGAGAGGTCAACGAGGTGTTGACTCCTCCAAATTTCTGACGTGTGTCCTCCGGTCAAATTCCAGAGCCCACCGTGTGGTTCTGCCACGTGTCCCTTAGCTGCAACCTTGGCACTTCACGGCCTCGATTCTCACAACTTCGAGCACCCAAATTTTGGGCTCTCACCCGGTGAACCTACGATTTCGTGAGATCCTCTGATCTCTGCCACCTGTCCTCCTTTGATGGATGGCTTAGATTACTTCACGACTTCTCTTGTCGCAACTTGGAGTGCTCAATCCTTGGGATCTCACCCTGCGAACCTTCGAGTTCGTGAGATCTCTAGATCTCTACCACCTACCTCCTCCTAATGAACAGTTGTGATTTTCTCGCAGCTTCACCACTCGTGAAGTTGAAAAACTTCTCTTTCGGACCTCCGATATCCGATTCCCCGAGATGGGTGATCTCATGATATGTGTCCTCCTTCCAATGGATGGCTTAGATCTTTCTCTATTTCGTGAATTCTCCTTTCACGATATTGCGAGTCTCACTACAAAGGTTTCAACCCTTCATCTTCCGAAACCCCGAGATATGAAATATGTGAGTGATCTGACGGCCTTGTTGGCCCAGATCCTATGGCTCTATTCTCCCGATATTTACACTTAGAAAACATGCACCATAACCTTCTTGCTCCTCTATGAGATCTGACAGCTTCTGGGACCTCGTGAATTCTCCACGGGGAACTCCGACCGTCAATTTCCTCCTTGGTGATTTCTGCGAAATGAACAAAATGATCTTTCACAAAACTTGTCCACCCACAAAACGATATCGCTGCACCTTCTCTTTGAACACTTCAAGGTACTAAACCTCCTGAGCTTTCTCCATGAATTGAGTCTTCAAGAAGACTCCTGCACACACTCCTTACGGAAATTCTTGAATACTTTCAAGTATTTGAAATTTTAGACTCTACGCACTCACTTTGTAGCAACAGTCCTTCACTCCTTCCCTCAGGTTGCAAACCTTGAGAATCTACTTGGCTTGCGCACACCCTGCACGGATCCTATGCTTAACTTTCACTTCTGTGAGAATGAGAACCGTGTTATCTCTCCTGAGATTGCAGAGACAAACTCTGACCTTCGTCAACACATACCTTGCAGATGATTTTGCTTCACTCCTTGCAGGAAAAATCTTTCTCAGGCAGAGAAACAATTGAAAGTCATTCCTCACTCTCACTTTCTTCAGATTTCAGACATTTAAATATGAAATCAAACATTCACGCATCAAAGCAAATGCATAACAGAGAATAAACAAGCATGAGCATAACATTCAATCATGCATACATAGAAAGTATTTAAACACCATGATTCTGAATCAAACTTCATGTATTAATCTCAGAACTTCTGTACATGGGTTTTTACACAACTCTTTGTTTCTTCTCTCCTAGGCTCTCTTCTCATAATGCTGCTAATTGTTACAATAATACAAGTTAGGGTGTCTATATTCGTTTTCCCTCCGGCTCCTAAAACTGTCTAATATAATAATTCAAAGTTACCTACTCACATTCATTAACATAAATGCCTCTTAGTCCTTCAGACGAGAGAGGGACGCTCAAGGTATGATTACAATCTACGAGTATGCCTTTCCTTAATTATCTCATTTAAGTTGGGCATATCCACTTCAAAAGCATTCAAACAATTCATCATGTGCCAAAATGCATTGGTGCTTTCCCCCATGCTCGCTTGATGTTGGTGATGCTCCTGCATCATACAATTTGACCTTGGGGAAGTCACATCTCCTGCGGAGCCATTGTCACCCTAATTTTGAAGCTCGTCCGATGACTTTCCATACTCACCCACTTCATTGAATATCTTTCGTGGTTCCTCGGGTTGGTGGGTTCACGAAATCTCCAATTCTTAGGCACTCTTTATTATTCCCAACCAATTTTTAATGCTAATAGTTCATGAAACAACTGTACAGACCTCCATTAAAAAGAAAAAGCGTCGAAGAGACAGTGAAATTTAATTAAATCTTGACTCCTGGAATTTAAATTAATTTATCTTCTCTTATTTTCTCTTTTCTACCCAGAGACATGCAGAAACAATCTTTCCATGCAATGCGATATATATTAAAAGTTTCAATACATCAACGAAAATGAATCTTCCCATTCATTCCTCTATTACATACTTGAGCCACTCTTTCGATTGTGGGTTCCTGGATAAGAGGGCTCACTTTGGCACCTCCATTGTTTTGTGTCCTGCAAACATTACCCAGACTTCTGCGATATACAAACTTCCCTCTAGATTGTCCTATCATATCCTCTTCGGTGTTATGTGTATTGCACTCAAAAACTTATGAGACATACAATTTGACCCTCGTTCCCTCACCTCCAATAGTTGTACCTTGAAACCCTATTTTGAATCCCACTCAGCCACTTTTGATAATTAGACACTCCTTAACTGCTCTTTCCTGTCCCTGTGAACTTCGTACTTCTTTCTTAATATGGAATTAGTAACCTTTCATGATAACAACTCACCATGCAGGAACAATCAACATTGTCATTAATGAGAGAAATGATCGAGGATATCTCCCATTAATACGTATTAAACCAAGATCTGTGGAGAGTTATAGTGTCCCTTTCGATCGTTCATCTAAAACACGGGTCATCACGTTGGCCCGTTCAAGAAATATCCAATTCTTAATCACTCATTTTTGTATCCACCATGTTCACACTTATATGTGTGCAATTACTAGTCTTTAATGTTAACAACACATCATGCAACAATTGTCGAAATTGTCATTAATGAGCGAAAGTCTTGAGGAGATCACTGATTCACATGCATTGGACCAAGATTTGCACAACATTATATTATCCCTTCCAACTCTTCATTTCAATCATTGTCTGGAGAAAACAAAGGTTCTTGTAAACTTATGGCAGCAGGTTGATAGTGGTTTTGTGGAGATACAGTGAATATCTTCGGATGTCAGGACCAGAACTTCTAGTGGTCCAGGGCATACTCTTACTATTCATACCGTTCCACCCAGAACAAAGTGATTTGTACCTATGGAATCGCTTGTGTAGGCTATGTCCCTGAGGTTTTTTACTGTAAGGAGGTGGTCTCTTGGTGCGCCGAAAAATATTCTTCAAGACAAATAATTATTCCATTGCATGACCATTCTCCTATCTTTTTGTCCCCTCGGGTCTTCCGCAAGATGCTGAAATTGTTGGAGCCAATATTGACTTTCATAGGACAAGACTG
Source organism: Picea engelmannii (assembly GCA_009831015.1). Classification (NCBI taxonomy): domain Eukaryota; kingdom Viridiplantae; phylum Streptophyta; class Pinopsida; order Pinales; family Pinaceae; genus Picea; species Picea engelmannii. The sequence continues at coordinate 374,855 of ML781599.1, read as the reverse complement.
CAAGCAGTTCCTAGGAAAACATGATAACGGGTTGGACATATTAGCTGAGTTCCTCGAAGACCCGATAACACTTCCTAAGGATACCACAAAGTTGCAGGCAAGTTCCTTTAGAAACACATTTCAGGAAATTTCTTGGCCATTTACAAGAATAACGGGACAGGAATCCATGTCAAGCATTTCCCATATAGTTATTTATATTTTGTACTTCATAGTCAAGGAACAATTCATTTTCAATTGGGGGAAGCTAATTTCCATTGAAATTTGTTCCCGACTGTCACGATTCAAAGAATCGAATAAATTTTATATGTCATCCTACTTGATTTTTGAAATAGTGCATTGTTTTCCGTTTCCAAAGCTATCTCTTTCCAAGAAAATAAATTGTGGATTCTAACCAGTAACATTATGGTACCATGCCTTGTGGAGGCACAAGGCCTCCCATTGTTTTTATGAAATTTTTAATGACTTTATCTCATATTTCAAAAATTTATTGTTAGGGAAGGATGCTCCCCGGATGTCTGGCCAGGAAACCAAGTTTTTGAATAGGAAGGGGACACTTGAACAAAAGGAAAATCACAGTGTACTAATGGTCTTTTTCTCCAAGGAAAATCCGTCTTTCCTTCCATGCCACATCACAGACAAGATGTTTGTTACAAAAGTAGCAAGGCAATACAACCCCTGGTTGCATTTCTTCCATGACAAGAAGAAAAAATGGTTCATTCTTCTTCCCTAGAAATTCGGCGACTTCATGTGTAGAAACGTCAACAAGATTGACGAATTTGTTGGAGATTTGAAGAACTTGAACCTAACATATGATGAAAGGCTAAAAGGGGTCTACCCTAATGGGATTTTTCGATAGAATTTACAAGAATTTGGCTTTAGCATCTCTTTTATCCATAGACGCATGACCAAAGACAAACACGATGACGACAACAATCCTTCTTCTGGCTATTGTGACATAGAGGCATTGCAGAGAGCGACTGAATTGTACAAACAATAGGGAAAAGTATTCAGTGAGAAGAGTGTCCATTCGCCCTCTAGCACTCCCAAGAGCACGAAATCATGGAGCATCGCTTCAAATTCCCACCCCAGTAAGAAAGAAACCCATAAATCTTCAAACAGAGGAGGAGATAAGAACCTCCTCGAACAAAAATTGATAGTTCTCACAAAGTTCCGCTGACGAAGAAGAGAAAAAACATTGTAGGACAGGTGGACGAACCCGAAACTGAAAGTGAACAGATGCAACTTGAAATTGAAACTGAGCACATGCACAAAGTTGGCCCATCCGCAAACGCGATTCACCATACTTCCGCAATGGAAATAGTTGAGACTGACATTTTTTACGAAGATGAATCCTTTGTATTCCATAGTGTTGTTTTTGACAACCAATCTAAAAATATGGTCATTAAAAAGAAAGATGTAACAAATAAGAAAGGAAGATATCGTATAGAGATTAACTTTAGGAAAATGCAGTCATCCAAAATCGCCATATTTCACCACGTAATCAATGATTCTCTTGATGATTCCATTGTAGGAATTGAAATGGAGAATGCCAGACTGAAAGACCACGTCAAGGAATTTGAGGAGGATTTCATTGCTACCCCAGAGTTTGCTATTCCTCTAGAAAAAACCATGTCTGCTACCCCTGCATCCAAGTTAAAAGTATCCTCCAGCCTCCTCGCATCGTGTAGATCCCTTGTAGATAATAAAATCAAGAAAAGAATGCAACTAGTTACCGAAGCATGGGAAACATCACAAAATATAACTTCTTTTCGAAAGAGGGAAAATGATTTGCAAGAACATTTGCACACGAATTTAAAAAAATGATCAATATTTCTATGAACAGATGCTGACCCCTTTTTCCAACCATGCCATCAACAACTTGGATATGAAAAGAAGACAAGAGGATATCCCCTCCCCAAAGCAGATCAAAAAAATAAAAGCATGATGGAAAAAGAAAGTTAAGAACCTGTAGCTCATTGTCGAATCATGTGAACAAGCCATATCAGAAAAATAAGAATTATTCAGAAGCCCGACCCAAATAAACTTAGTCGGAAGTACCAATGAGGTTCAAGACCCAAACTTAGTCCTCAAATCCTTGGCAATGACAAAAGAAGCCTTCGTTGAACAACTTGATATTTTAAAGGGGTTGCCTTTAGAAAAATTTTATGGTGTCCTTGAATATCATGTAGATGAGCTCGAGAACTAGCTACTGGACTATGCAACACATAATGAAGAAATTGAACAGGATCTGCATATTATTTCTATGGATCTAAGGAATTAGAATATGATCTTTTCGACATAGAAATCCAGGATGAAATCAATGTGGCCCCCATGAGAAGCTACATTGAAGAATGGTTCCAACGGAGAATGGAAAACCTCATCGAGGAAGGGAAACAATGGGTTGGCTTGATTCCAATGATCGTGGACAACAACAACAAAAATGCATCGGCTTCGTAGTAAGTCTATACTCATGTCATCTTGTTTTCTTTATCAATCCAGTTATTCTACCTCTTTAAATAGAAATCTCTAACCAAAGGCTCATAACTTCCAATTTCTTCTTTTCAGGTCTTCCTCTCTACCATTGTGCAATTTTTCTTTCTACAGTCCTAATTCTTGTACTTATTTCTTTTTATAGTCTGCGGAAGCCCCAAACCCAGTCTATATGAAAAACACATTTAAATTTCCAGAAATATGGAACAAATTCCAGAAATATGTAACAAACATTAATATTTTTTGATAAATTTCAAAGAACACTATGTTGGATGTCAGGAAATTGTGCTTGTGTGTGTTTCCTAGTCGTTTTTTCATATTTGATAAATTTCAAAGAAAACTAATTTGGAAATGCTAAAAAAACATTTCATTCAACTATATTGGGTCTATTATATTTGAATCCAGTGGCCAAAGTCATCCTATGCATGTATACCACATGTACTTCAACATGCATTGATTCTCATTACAACCTGGCAGGGACTACGCTGCCATGCAACACTTGTTTAAATGGGGCTTCTAATGTCTCACGATTCTCTTATAACCCTAAACACATGCATGTTGGTTATTGGAGCAAAGAAAATATGTATTCCCGTGCATTGTAAATCTTCCAAAAGATGGCAAATGTTCTATTCACATTTTGAACATGAATGCAATGATAAGATGTTGATTAAGACATCCATGATGATATTGTTAATCTATGTTAAAAATATCGAGTTTTAAATAATGATTTCTATTTTTTACAAATAAGAATGAATGGTATTAGATTCATTTTCTAGTATAGGTAAAGTTTATTTTATTACATTTTTTTTTCAATATAAAAAGTATTTTATACTTTATAATTATAATTTTTTTAGTAATAATAATAGTAATATATTTTTAAGGTCACAGTAAAGTTATATAATAATATATTTAAATGTTAAAATCTTATGAAAGTATACATAAATTTATGAAAATTGTTATAATCTTTAAGATGGAAATACCTATTCTTAACCATTAAACATGTTTGAATCAAGAAAGGAAGAAATTATACCTCACTTAAAAAAATCAAAATACAATTTATTTATCATATAAAAAAAATACACTAAATATGTTATCCAATATACAATAAAAATTATATAAAAAGGTAATAATGATCCTACCTTTCTAAAAAGTCACGTCATCCTAATGAATTGATTTTTTTTAATTGGAGAGAAAAGAAAATTCTGCACATCTAAAAGTAGGATGATATAGATCCTATTATTTAGGAGGCACTTCGAGTTTTTAAAATCGCTCATATTAGTGAGTTAGGAATGTCCTTTGTAAAAAAGTCATATCATCTTAATGAGTTGAGTTTTTTTATGGGAGAAAAAAGAATTTTTTGCACATCTAAAAGTAGGATGATATAGATCATATTATTTAGGAGGCACTTGGAGTTTTTAAAATCGCTCATATTAGTGAGTGAGGAATGTTCGATTGAAGGATAGTTTTATATATATATATATATATATAAAAGTTTCATTTATCAAATTATTTTGATATAAATTATATTAGGATTAATTTCATTAATATATATTTTTGATAAAAATTATAAATTTTTAAATATTTTTATATTATTTTATTATTTTGTTTAAATATGTAGTGTGATTATTATATCATTATTGTATCATGATAATTTAAAAGATATCAAGAAAATATTGTATATGATATTTTGTTACAAAAGAAAAATGAATTAATTTTTTTAATTTTTTTTTATATTTATTATGTATTTTTATGTTTATTTTTATAAATATATAATGATGATGATGATGATGATTAACGTTCACTAAGATCTAATTGGTCTATCGGACCTTAAGAGGGTAAGTGATTACTTGTGATTCTTTAGAATTTTGTTTCTGTGCTCGAAAAGCATTAAGAGAAGGTTTCCAAGATCACCATATTTTTGTTGAGTTAAGAGGTTAGGAAG
>ML781599.1:356386-367301 GCA_009831015.1 Picea engelmannii | reverse complement strand
GTTTGCAATTCACTATTGAACCCTAAGAATCTATCCTCTATTTGAGTTTGAATGGTATCTTTGATTTTTTTATCAATCATTGCCTCTAGCTCTATTTTGAGTTTTACGTCTCTTTCTTCACTCCTTTTTTCTAATGTTTCTAATTCTATTGTCTGTAAAGAATAACAAATTTGAAAAATACATATAATTATTAATAATTCAACTACTAAAATAAATATTAAAAAAACAGAATTAATTTGAAAAGACAAATTAGTTTAAAACAACATGACAAAAAATATACCAATGATTGTGAATATTTAATAAATTTTAATGAAAAACTCTCAAATTATAAAATTCTTTATTATATTTACAACAATGTTGCAAATTTTCAATCGTGTCATTTTTTTATATTATAATTGAATACCTCTTCTAAATCATTTAGAAAATATGAAACATTTTTATTGTAAAAAATAATATTTTTTTATTAAAAAAATAATATTTTTTTATATTATAATTGAATACCTCTTCTAAATCATTTAGAAAATGTGAAACATTTTTATTGTAAAAAATAATATTTTTTTTATTGTAATTTTTTTTTTTTTTTTAATTGTGAATACATTTCCTCTTATAAACGAGAAAGTCATGGAAATAGGTCATCCTAACAAGTTCAGCTTGATAAAACTTTGTTTCACCATTTCCTTAGCTTATTTTGTATAGCATTAGACTAACATTCTCTTTATATATTAAAGGTTAAAATAATAATTACAAATTAGAATATTGAATTATGCCCCACCCATTCTAGAATTGAAATCTCAAATAACAAAATTATCCCCTTTAAGATTCATGGAAGGGATATGATTCTCTAAGTTAAGTTAAAAGGAATGTATCCAATTGCAAGATCAAGCTTCTTGTAATTAAAAGTGACACTAAACGAGATATATAGGTTATAAGGGTAACTCTTATACACTTTGATTTTTGAGTTAGGATGTTTATTATTGTAACAACACATACCACCTCTTTGCATGGACATCAAATTTTTGTTATAGATTTAAAACAGAGTATAGTTATCAAAATCAAGGATTTGAAACTTTTCATGTTTCCATGTTTTTAAGAGTAATATAAGATTAATTAAGGTTAGTATATAGCTTAGTTTAGAATGTAATTCCTCCACATGAATCCTCAACAAAGTTAAGGTTGGTATCTAGCTTAGTTTAGAATGGACTTCTTCCACATGAATCCTCAACAATTTCATTTTAATATCGTAAGTTTTATTAATCCCATTTTGTTATTCAGGAAGTTATGAAAAAAATTACATTATTTTTTTTACATTTTGAATCTTTAGTGAATCTTAATGGAAAAATCCCAAATTCTCAAATTCTTTGTTATATATTTACAACAATGTTGCAAAATTTTGATTGTATCCTTTTTTATATTACAATTGAACACCTCCTCTAAATCCTTCAGAAAATGTGAAGCTTTTCTATTGTAAAAAAAAAAACTTAATTTGTTTTATTGTGGATAGGCTTCCTCGATAACAATATCTATAATTAAATTTATCATGATGGGGTGATGATCATTATCCTATTTTTTCTTAATAATATCAATTTTATTCAATAAAAGAATAGAGGATATGACATAATCAATGACTCTTCTACGCTTCCTACAAATCAGAGTCTTAAGATAATATTTTGGCAATTGATCAAACATGTTATAAATGACAAGGTCATCGAAAGAGGTCATCCTAATAAGTTCACTTTGATATAAATTTTTTTCAGAATTTCATTAGCTTCTTTTGTATTTAATCGTTAGGTTAGCATCCTCTTGTTTACATAAAATTTCCAAATAAGAATTATGAATTAGAATATTGGATTGAACCCAACCTATTCTAGCATTAAAATATGCAAGAACAAATGTATCCCATTTATCTTTCATGGAAAACCTCCCATTATGTAAGTTAAAAGTAGGGTAGTCAATTGAAATATCAATGTAATATACCTAAAGTATATTACTTTTCTTATCATGTAATAATATGTTATAGGTTTGTTATTATATGTAAATAGGAATTATAATGTAAATGATAAGTCTATGATAAGTCAAGACTTATCATTCCCTACGTACAAGTATTATATCTCATATGTTGTCAAGTAAATATGTACAATGGATAATGAATAAAATACTATGTATTATGGATATATGTAATTATGTTATGTATTCATGTTGTTCTCATGAAGTGAACCACCAAATCCACTTCATTTGGTATCAGAGTCATCTTTTTGTTGGCCCAATTGTTTTGGTTGTTTTGTTGATCTATGATCAAGTGGATTTTATTGATGGCAGAGAGAGAGAGAAAGAAATCTCCAAATAAATTCCAAGTTGGTGGCTCATTATTTATTCATAATAAAAGAAAGAAAAGAGGAGAAGAAGAAAAAGAAAAAATGTTTTCTTAAAGCACATGTGAAGAAGTATCAAGGTATTAAAATATAATTTAAAAGAAAAGGTTAAAATTCCACACCAAGAATTTTCAAGAAAAGATTCCATAGTTTACATTAGTTAAGTTAATTTATATTTACAAGGTAAAGAAAGGTAATTTAAAATAAAAAGTTCCAAAGAATAAGGAAGAGTAAATTTTTATTTTACCATTGATGGTTTACACACCCATGGTTTTGGTAAACCATTGGCCCATGGTATTCCCTACCATCTATAAAATAAAATTTCAAAGAGTCAAAAAAAAATTACAGTGGTCAATTTTTCTTACATAGGTAAGTTCATCAATTTGAAATGAAAAATAAGGTTCAATTCACTTTAAGGTATGTTTTGGAGTCAAACAATATTTTGATGTATGTGTGTTAGGGAGGATCTATAATGAGACCATAAGTAATCCAAAAATGATCTAGATAAGATTAAGGATAACTCATAATTCTGAGAAGCACCTCAGGAAGCTTAGAATTGCCTCAACAGATAGAGAAAGGGAAAAAATTCAAAGTCCTCAAAATTCAATGAAATTGGCATCATCGCGAAGAGTGATTTGAAATATTTCCAATGGTGTAAACCACTTTTCAAACAGAGTTACGGATCAAGAGATATTCACGGTCAAAATTTTGGTCAACCTAGCACATTCAACATGGATGACTCAGCATCTGTATTGTTGACATCAGCATCAATACAAATAATTTTAGTGTCTGTACAGGGTATGTGGCACACGCAGAGGGAGACATGTGTCATGATGGCGTCAACATGATGATGTGGCAACACCACAGGATGCCACATCACTCATTTTTGGAATTTTCTGCTTAGTTCGTGGACCAATGGAAAAGTGCCACATGGCAGTCCATGCAAACACATGGCACTCCATATAACCACATGGAAGGTGACATGGCAAGATGATGAAGAAGGGATGATGTGGCGATGACGGTGCAGAGGTGGTGATGTGACCCAATGAAAGGCCATCACTTGGCCCAGTCATGGGCTGCCACGTGGAAACGAACAAACTCCCAAGGAGGTTCGGCAATCAAATTGTTAATATATATATATATATATATATATATATAGGACTTCCAAATATGACAGCGGTTCCACCAGATTTGGTGGCATGTCCCACCGGTATACAACAACGCCACAGTTAGCACTATGGTTAAAACAATACATCCAAAGAGGGAGGCCCACGTGTTAGACCCAAGGACCTCCCCGTTTACACAACGATTTGAATTAATCCGCCAACCAATAGGCCAAACGACCTCGTTGTTACATTTGCCCCCAATTTTTATTTAAAATTGGTTTTTTTCCAGTGCACAGGGGGTCAGACCAAGGCATGCAACCGTACAAACGGAGTCACGAAAAAAGAGATGTTTTCCCATTTATTTTTTGCAAGTGCAGGCACAGAAACTGAGACTCAGATCGAGGTGTGGAGACAATCGTTTTTGGGTAATTTGATACCACAAATTCAATGGTGTTGTTTTTTTTATGATCTGAGAAAATATTTTGCATCTTGACTTCAAAATAAGGTATACTTATGTATTTTTCCAAATTCTTTTGCCGAGTTAATAAAAAGGCCTACCCATTTGAGAGCAGGACCTCGAGACGTAGTCCACCAGGGACGAACTCCGTTATCATGTTTTTTTTGTTCATATATGATACATTTGTCTTTTCATTATTGAGTTATTCCTTATTTATGGTGCACTCCATTTTATCCTCATTTAATACAATTCTTTAATCAGTCACATCGATGAAAAGAACCTGGATCAATAAGCATTGGCATTGACCTCACTAAACATTGGAATCGTACTAATATTAAATTGGAAAATAAATTACAACTGGAAGAAGAGGAAGTTAAAAGAGCTCTGATAGAGGAGTATGATGATGAGATTAATAATTTAGAATTAAACATCGAGGAGTACTCCCAAAAATGCAATTTGTTTGTGTTACAAACCAAGGAAGTTGATGTAGTCCTAGGGAACTCTCGATTGAAATATATTGGTACTTTTACCATGAATTTTGATAAAAAGTACACAGAATTTGAGCACCTTACCAATAGAATAATGTTTTCAAACATTAATTAAAAACACATTTCTCTATCATTAAATTCCAATAAGAATGAACAATAAAATCACACATAATTGACAGAAACATTAAAAAAATTGAATATAATCCTTATTGGCAAAGATGAAGAAATTATGCAAAATTGAACAAAATTGTAGAAACATGATACAAAACTTCGTAAATTTCAACAAAAAATTAAAGAGTCAGAACAACAAACTAGTAGTATAAAAAACACTCATAAAAAAGAGTCTAAAAATATCATTAAAAAATATTGTCCAAAGATGAAGAAACTTCTTGCTTGAGAAATCAAAATAAAAATCTAATTGTAGATATGAAGAAATTGAAGAATAAGAGGGAGGCACAACAAGAAACCCAAACCATGGATAAGGGCACTAGCACTAACTTGATCAGCATCGAAAAAACTAATGTTGTTATAAATGAAGTTATATCAGTAGAAGAGCCTCCAAAAGTTGAAATTCAAGATAAAATGACTTCAATAGAAGGGGTTAAATTTTTAAAAATAAGATTACTAATGAAGTCTTATTAGTTTAAGAGTTTCCACAAGTCGAGCTCAACAAACGATTCTACGATAAAACAACATACACATATTTAGTTGAAGTTGGCATACAATTGATTGCCACTAACAAAGTCATAGGTCAGTTGAAGGATGTTGTCACACCAATGAATAAAAGAAAATCATATATCATCATGATGATTCAAGTAAATTATGAAAATACTAAACCAGACAATAAGAAGGAAAAAAATTCTAGGCGTCCAAAGATATATGTGCCCCAAAGTCAACAATAAAGAACAATGTATCCAAAATCCTATCATCCGAGAGTTCCATAAAAAATCCACTTTGGATGGATTGATTCTTTTTCAATGCACCAGTATTGTTCAGGGATTCAATTGTCATATCACCTTGTGTCCTCAACTTTACCTAATCGATAGTAGTTAAAAAACAATGGTATTCTATCAAAAGAGTTTATCATTCCCTATGCTTTGAGTACAAAGCATTTTTAAGGGGGGGAGACATTTAATATACCTCAAGTATATTACATATCTTATCGTGTAATAATATCTTATAGGTTTTTTATTATGTAAATATTCATTATAATGCAAATGATAAGTCTATAATAATCCATGATCTCTGCTAAGGACATGACTTATCATTCCCTACATGCATTTATATACATGCATTGTATCTCATATGATGTCAAGTAAACAGGTAAAATGGATAGTAAATAAAATGTTATTTGTTATGGATATATGTAATTATGTTATGTATTCATCATGTCCTCTTAAAATGGGAGAAACAACAATTAGTAATAAAAACCATATCCTTGTAAGTATAAGTGATATTAAACTAGATATATAGGTTATACAGATCACTCTTATACACTTTGTTTTTTGAACTAGGATATGTATTGATGTAACAAGAAATACCACCTCTTACCTTGCACATCGAATTTTTGTTCTAGAGTTAGAACATGTTATATCTAACAAAATCATCTCTTCAATACTTTTCATATCCCCATGTTTCTACAAGAAATATAAGAACAATTAAGGTTGTTATCTAGCTTATCTTAGAATGTACTTCCTCCACATGAATCCTCAACAATTCCATTCCAAGATCATAATTTTTCTTAGTCTCATTTTATTATTTTAGAAGGTAGGTTTTATGTTTTAACAATATAAATATTTGAAAAAAGTCACAAATTTGAAAAATACATATGATCATTAATAATTCGATTACTAAAATAGCTATTTAATTTTATTTTTTTGAAAAAACAAGTTGGTTTAAAACAATTGATGAGAAAACATACATCAAATTTATCCATTTTGAATTTTTAATGAATCTTAATAACAAACTCTCAAATTCTTTCTTGCATTTACAACAATGTTGCAAATTTTCAATTATATTATTTTTTGTATTATAATCAAACACCTCCTCTAAATCCTTAAAAAAATGTCAATCTTTTCTATAGTAAGAAAGAATTCAAATTATTTTATTGTTGATAGTTTTCCTAAATTTTTTTTTTATCTATACTTAAATTTATCATAATGGGATCATGATCATTATCATTATCCCATTTTATCTTAACAATATCAATTTTATTAAATAGAAAAATAAGGGATATGACATAACCAATGACTCGTATACCCTTCCTATGAATGCAAGTCCTAAGATAAGGGTTTTGTAAGTTATCAAACCTATAACAAAGAACAAGGTCATGGAAATAGGTCATCCTAATAAGTTTAGTTTGATTTAAAAAAATTTCAACATTTACTTATCTTGCTTTGTATTCAAGGATTACGTTAGTATCCTATTGTATACATGAAATGTTAAGATAAGAATTATGAATTAGAATATTGAATTAATCCATACTAATTTTAGCATTTGAATCTACAAGAACAAAATTATCCCCTTTATCTTTAATCGAAGGGATATCATTCTCTAATTTAAAACTAGGGTAGTCAAATGCAAGATGAGGCTTCTTGTAGAAGGTGTAGTTGAAAGTGGAAAAGTAACAAATAGAAAGAAAAACCATATCCTTGTAATTAGAAGTGATATTAAACTAGATATATATGTTATAAAGATCACTTACATATACACTTTGATTTTTGAGTTAGGATCCTTATCGATGTAACAATAAATACCACCTCTTCCCTTGTACATTAATTTTTGTTTTAAATTTAAAACATTGTATATGTATCAAAATCAAGGTTTCAATAATTTTCATGATCACATGTTTCTACAAGTAATATAAGATGAATTAATGTCGGTATCTAGCTTAGTTTAAAATATACTTCCTCCACTTGAATCCTCAACAGTCCATTTCATGTACGTCCTCCACATGAATCCTCAATATAATCCTCAATAATCCATTTCAAGATAGTAAGTTTTATGTTTTAACAATATAAATATTTGAAAAAAATTACAAAATTGAAAATGCATATAATCATTAATAATTCAATTACTAAAATAACTATTTAAAAAATAGATTAATTTGAAAAAAAAAAAGGTTTAAAACAACTAATGACAAAAAAATGCACCAATTTTATCTATTTCTCAAATTGTTCTTTATATTTACAAGAATACTGCACATTTTCAAGTGTATCATTCTTTGTATTATAATTGAACACCTCCTTGAAATATTTTAAGGAAAATGTGAATCTTTTCTATTGTAAAAAAAATCTCAATTTCTTTCACTGTGGATAGATTTCCTCAATAACAATGTCTATGTTGGCCCTTGACCAAGTTTTGAGGAAACATTGGTCATGTTTGACCATTTTTGGGACTTCGACAGGCTGGTCGAAGATGGAGCGCCCAGGCAGAGCAAAGATCACAGGATCTCACTCATTTTGTGGCTTGTGGACCCAGCAAAGGGTTTTAGGGTTTATGTAATGGGTTATGGGATGTCATCCCATGGGTTTACCCATGTTTAGTCATTTTTCTAATGATATAAATAAGTAGCTAAGCGATGTAAGAAGTAGATCTGGTTGGTTGTGTGCAAGAATGTGTTAAGGGCTTACAGAGCTAAGTGCAAGTGTTTTGTAAGTTTCTTTGTGCACAAACGTTGTATGTAAGTGCTTTGTGCTATTGAGGAGTCGGCTCTGTGCCTTGACCTGATTTTGGGGAAGGTTGATCTAGTGCGCTATGTGCAGATCACCTGTCCACTACATAGTTGGTATCTGTGGTTTTGTGCACAGGAGCAGATGAGTGTAAAAAGATTGAAGACTAATAAAGAAGAAGAATTTTGTGGACGTAGCCCCACACTAGGGTGAGCCACGTATATCCCGTGTCTTGATGTGCTTTGTGTGATATTGTTTATGTGTTTATTTGCTTAGTGTTGTTGTTATTATGTATAATGAATGCATTTGATGTTGTAGCTTAGTGCTTGATATTGTAAATGAATGATAGATCTGAGTCAATGCTATGTGCTAAGGGGTTTTAAGGGATTTATCTTGATTGTTACTACGTTGATCTATAATAAGGGCTTTATCTGCGGTGTGAATGAGATTCAAGAACTAATGCATATTGTTGTCTAAGTGATCTGTTAAGTGTTATAATCACATATCTATGCCCCAACTTGGTTGTAGAAACATGAGTCCTGCAACCCCCCTGCCTCTACATCGGGTGAGACTTCATGTACTTCACAGGTGTTGCCGAAAGGGCCAATAGTTAGGTTTTTGTTGGTGCGTTGTTGAAGCATCGAACCCTAAACAGTCTATAATTAAATTTACCATGATCGGGTGACCATGATTAATCTATTTTATCTTAACAATATCAATTTTATTAAATAAAAGAATAAAATATATGACACAACTAATGGATTTTCTACCCTTCCTATGAATGCATGTCCTAAGGTAAGAGTTTGGAAAGGAATCAAACATGTTACAAACAACAAAGTCATAATAAAAGGCTCAATATAAATCTCTTTCAACAGTTTCTAAGCTTCTTTTGTATTTAAAAGTTAGGTTAGCATTCTACTATATAAATAAAAGGTTAATATAAAAATAATGAGTTAAATAATATTAAATTAACCCTAGAGATTATAGCATTAAAATCTCCAAGAAGAAAAGTATCTCATATATGGGTGGATTATCATTCTCTAATTTAAAAGGAGAATAGTCAATTGGAAGATTAAACTTCTTCTACAAGGTATAATTGAAATGGAAAAAGTAAAAATAACAATAAAAACCATATCCTTGTAATTAAAAGTCATATTAAACTAGATATATAAACTATAAGGATCACTCTTTAATAAACTTTTATTTTTGAACTATGATATCTATTGATCTAACAACAAATGCTACCTTTCCGGTGCACATCAACCTTTTGTTCTAGATTTAGAACATGGTATATCTATCAAAATCAAAGATTCAAAATTTTTGATGCCCTCCTGTTTATACATGCAATATATAAGGTTGTACTTCTTAATCTCATTTTGTTATTTGGAAAGATATGTTTTATGTTTTAACCATATAAAGAATTGAAAAAAATCACAAATTTTAAAATTTTATATAATGATTAATAATTTAATTACTATAAACATGATTAATTTGAAAAAATAAGTTAATATAAAATAAAAAATAGCAAAAAAAAACATCAATTTATCCATTGTAAATTTTTAACAAATATTAACCAAAAACTTCTCAAATTCTTGGTTATATTTACAACAATATTATAAATTTTCAATTGTATCTTCTTTGTAACTTCTCTTTCTTCTTTCTTTATATTTTTTATTTTAAAACAATACTTTCTATTTATTATGAAGAAAGATAAACCCTTAAATTTATTTTATACTTAATATTACACCGATATTTAAAGTTTGAATTTATCTTTCTTTCTACCAACCAAGTATTATTTTACTAAAATATATATGTATACTTACTAATAAAAACTATTAAAAAAAAAATGTTAAGCAATTAAATATATATGTATGTTAGTTCATAAGATTGGCAATTTAATTTGTATGATTTCCTTTATTATTTAACATAAAAATAATTAAACGAAAAATTTCAATAGTGCTATGAAAGTAATCAGATAGCTCAATAATATCGAAGACTTCCAACATTATTCATATCATGCATTTACTGTTAACATCCATAACAGCACTATTTTAATCCGAATTCATGAATTTAAGACGTTAATTATATATCCAGAAATTATTTGAAAATATATATATTTAATTTCTATGAAAAAATTTAAAAGATTGTTTTTCAAAATATATATTTAATCTTTAAGAAAAAATTTAAGAAAAAATTTAAAAATATTTGAAAGATTTTTCCGGATGTAGTTCTGTGAGAGATTTCGAAATATCCCATTTTAGAAGTGAACACTCTACCCAAATCATCAGGGACATGGGAGCTAATATGATTTGAATCAACACTCTTTTTTCCAATCATATTAGCTTCTGATATAGCTAATGACTAATGATGTTCAATGAAAAAGTTTGAACGTTTCCAAACCTCTCACACAGCTACATCCAAAAAAAATCTTTCAATTTTAATCAGCTGTTAAAACCTTCATACTCGATTTCTAAAAAATATTTTACAAATATATATTAAATCTCTAAATTTTATATTTAAAAATAAAAAAGCGTGGTTTAAATTTTTATAAAATAGATCTCAAAAAAAGTTTCATATGTCTATTGCTAAAATTATATTAAACCGTACATCTTATGATGAAATTACAGAATAGTGAACTTGGATTTGTAAACTGTAACGTTTTCAACTTACCCAAAACCTAAAGGGATCGTTGCTCCAGAACACACGTAAACATGGCAAATGAATTAGACAAAACCCCACAACAGCCTTCCTTGTCGAGTGGCGCTTCACGATCAATTTCAGAAGAGTAAGCAGAATCTCAGTGATGTCGAATATTATGTCATGC
>ML781599.1:316218-341085 GCA_009831015.1 Picea engelmannii | reverse complement strand
ATTTAAGGTAATAGTCACTAGATCAGTATTGGAAACAATTTCCCCTACATTTACTAGCTTGTCTTTCACCTCTTTAATGCGACCCAAAAATGAACTAACAGATTCATTTCCATCCATCTTAATGCCTAGCAATTTAGTTTTCAAGAACAAAATGTGATTTGTGTTGCTATTTTCATACAATGCTTTAAGAGCTATCCATGTTGTTGCAGAAGTTGTAGCATCTCTAATATGTGGAATTATGCTATCTTTAACGGACATGCGCAACAATACCTTTTCCTTGCTTTCGTGCTTCTCCCAGTCTTGGATCTGTGTTGTTGTCACACCTCTTACCGCTGTTGTCGCACCTGCAGCCACAACAGGTTTCAGTTCGGTTCCATTCGCAATGTTCCAGACACCATAGCCCTCCATGAGCGTCTGCATCTTGAATTTCCAGTTAATGAAGTTTGAGCCATCTAACTTGTTGGCTTTGTTTAGGTAGGTCTCTGCCAGCGGATTCACCATTGCTGCAATTTAGTCTCTGCAAGAAAATCACCAAGTATATGCAATGTTTTGTCGCTCTGCCTTCAGATACCACCGATCCGACTCAATCTATCTCTGTTCTCAGCTTATATCATGCATGCATCTTAATATCCAAAATATCCACTTTTAAAAAAAACTTATAAATCCCTCTTTTAAATTTTTTTTTTTTTTTTTAAATTCACCTTAGGTTTTAAAAGGTATCCACTTCACAATTCCTTACCCACTTTAAGTAATAATAAAAATTCCTTAAAAAGAAATCCTCCCCTTTTTGTTTTAATACACATGCATGCACTTTATCCACTTTTATATCTCCACTTTTAATTAAAAAATATATTCTCTTGTAATAAACTTCAAAAGAGATCCACTTTAATCAAAATTAAGTGAGGTTCAAACTCTACGTTTGGAACATATATTCACGCATGCATTTAAACTTGTTATTATCCCATGTATGAACCTTCACGATATGATTTCTCATGCATTCACCCAAACTCACGATTCAAACTCCACTTTGAGATTTCACTGCGCTCCTCCCAAGCTCGTGCTTTAATGCAGCAAAGATAAAATAACATGGATTTTTTTCAAAACAAAGTTTCTCGCACCTCACGATATAGCAGCCTGCAAGACTCGCACCTCACAATGTAGCAGCCTGCGAGAAGTCCGTATATTCTGCCTGCGAGATGTTCGCACCTTTCGAATGGTCTGCCTGCGGGAATGTTTGCGTCTTTCTATGCGCGAAAGGCTGAGTCGTATTCCCCCGCACCCTACCAGAGGAGGGACCTGCGAACTTCAAGTATTTTCGCACCTTCTCCTCGTGGCTCTGATACGAAGATAAAATATACGAGGCAAACAAACATGGTGCGGCAACACTCACTTCTTATTATTCAATGAATATGGATTACATGTTTATATAGGAAAAGACTCTCCCGAGTCGGCTACATGCAAACCAAAAGACAACTAGACAACTGACTCTTAACTAAGAACTGATTCTTCTAACTGGCGCTTACAACTAGCGCTTATTACCAGCGCTTACAACTAGCGCTTTCTCCATTATTTCCAAGTATATTGAGAGGGAGTTGTTTAATTGTGTAATAAAACTTTTTCCAAGGGTTAGAATTTTTTCATATAAAAATTAAAAATTCCTATTGATCCAGAATATTCATTAAATTTTGATCATTCCGATTGATTTGGAATTGGGAAAATCCTTATGAACATTTTTCCACCATGCATGAGGCATGAGCTTTCCATCATGGTAGTAGAAATTTGTTGTTCAAAACTTTTATGAGATGTTTATTAAATTTGCAACAGAGAAGAACTTGTTTGTTATAAGAATGATTCTTCCCTATAGGGAGTCCTCTAATTTTCTAGCAAACTTCCCTTGAGTCATTCAAATTAGACGATAGAGACAATTAGATTTCTCATTTATTCATAAGATTAATCGAATTTTTGACAATCTCAGTTGATTCAGAACTAGGCAAAAACTCTATGAGAATTGTTCCAACATACATAATTATAATTAATGTAATTTTAGGTAACTAAGATGGATACTTAATGTATTGTTAAATGTAATAATGAGGGGTAGTTGGCATCTAGGCCCTTAAGAATACTCATGATGAGAGAGTATGTATATTGTATTTTAACTTTTGTAGGGAGTAATTGATAATATTACCCTACTTTAAAGATTTTCTTTATAGAACCTAATATTAATTATCATTATGTAGATACATATTTATTTATTTATTTATTTATTTTTAAATTTCACCTTTCATAATACATAGAACTTCATCAAACGATTATACCTATCATTTTTCCCTTTGCCTCCTTTTATGATGTACTCTTCAAAATATCATTGCATGTTGATCTCTAGGATTAAGGCCTTAACAAAATTATGTCTGCACTACTACTAGCATAACCACATAATTAAAAGTTATTGATATCCACCAATCAATACCATGTTCTATTTTTTTTAATTAATGATATTGATAGACTCATATCAACCACTTTTAGTTAAGTGATTGTGCTAGTTTATGATAGACGTGGATGGGGAGGATTAGTATATTTATGAATTAAACGAAATATCCATATAATTATTATTGAAATATATATGACATTTTAGTATGCTTGACCATGGTTGATCCTGTGAAACTATGATTAACCATAGTTGACCTTGTTTGGTTATGTTTGACCTTAATTGACTTTTGTTGGCCATGATTGATTATGAGTGACTATGTTTGACAATGTGATCGCAGCCGCACTCCTCGGAGCACGCCGCTCACACAGGATCTTCTTCTTTTCGGCCCGAAGAACTCTAAGGTCCTTCTATTTCCCTATCGGGAAATCTGCACCCACAGATTTTCTTCTTCGCAACTTCCCCTTTTGTTCTCTTATCGGTAAATCGAAACTCGCGGTTTCGCAAGTTCTCTGATTCAACACTGGGCTCTCGAATCCCCGAGACCAGATGGCTTGAGTCAACGTTGACTTCCTCTCCCCTTATCGGGACTTCTGCTCTATCGCGGTTTGGCAACTTGCGATGTCGTGCACTTTGAATTACCGACTTTCAATAACCGATGTGCCGAATCTCCAATGCGCACGTGTGAATTAACCTTTCTACACCCCGTCACTTAAATCGGGATTTCGGAATTCGCGAGATCGCGAGTTCTAGTACCAAAGGATTTGGGACCTGCCTTTTCCCGACCCCGACACTATTCCACCTGTACTCCACTGTGGTCCACACCCCAGTGGCAAATCGGGAAATCGTGTATCTGGATATCGCGATTCCCGTTGCACTAATTCACAGAACTCTCCAAGTCCCAAAACCCGATATGGGTAACACATGTCCTCCAATATCTCCCGCTGTGGCCTACACAGCTCTCCCGTCAGGATTTCACGGATCGTGACTTCAAATTGTGAGAGTTTCTTACCTCCGAAAACTCCGATGCCCCGAACTCCGACTCTTCGGGATCTGTTGACACGTGTCCCACAAAATGGACGGTTCTGAGTCTATCGAGATATCGCGAATCACGATTCCGGATGGTATGATTTCCTTGCTTCCGGAAACCCCAATTTTCCGATGATTTCAATATCCCAATGGCTTCCCCCGAGACTTCTCCTCTGCTCGCTTGTGTTAATTCTCTTACAACTCCTACAAATCTGATGGTCACCTGGATTTTCATGAATTCCCTCCATAGATCTCGACCCTCGCTTCTTCCTCTTTGAGGATTTATTGACATGATTCCTTCGGTGCAGTCCTTCAACAGATTTGAAGGTGTCACTCCTCCTGAGCTTTCTCCAGCCTCAATCCCTTAAGAAAAGGAACCCTTTGCTCGCACTCCTTGCGGCAACTCTGCAAACACTTCAGATGTTCGAGCTTCCCTTGACTCTACGTTCACCTACAGCAACAGTCTTCTAACACTCTTCTCAGAATCACAACTCTGAGACTTAGCTTGGCCTGTGCACTCCTTTCACGGCACTGTGCCTAACTGCACCTTCCTGGGGTGAATGAGACCAAAAGTTAACTCCAATTGAGCCCTTCTGTCAACGCACTCCTTGCGGACAATTCAACTGCACTCCTTGCAGGAATCCTCTGTCTCAATTAGAGAAACAATTGAAACTCATTCACTCACCCTCTCAGACTTCAATTCAACCATGAAATCACATACACAACATATAGAAGCAAGTGCATGACAGGAAGCAAACATTTATGAGCATAACAACATCAACACAGAGAAATAATATAAACCATGAAGTTGAATTAAAGCTTTATTCTATTAATTCAAATGCCCGTACATGGGTGTTCTTCATGCAATTCTCTGCCTGTTCTCCTCTTCTTGTTCCTAACTCAATACTAGGGTTATGTTACAATAAGACAATGAGGGTGTCTATATCCATTTTCCCTCTTGGACTTCTAAACTATCAAATCTAGACTTAAAATCCTATCTACCAACATTAAATCTATTAAATGTCGTCTATCTACCTAAGGATGAGAGCTATCCGCTCAAGGTCCATTTAAAATATATACAAGTGCGCCATTTCTTAAATGACTCATTTAAGATCGCGTGACAATTCCAAGGCATTCCAAAATTTGTGCTGGCTTTTGCAACTGGTTTCCGCTTGATGTGCTGGCTCACTTGATGTGATGGCGATGCTCCTGCATCATAATCCTCAACTTGAAAATTTTCATGGGCTCCTATCCATGAGCTCCTGCACAGTCTGTCCATGCTTTTGTATCACTGCTTCGCTCTCCCAACTAGCATATTCCACTGGATGATTCTTCCACTTGACCAGATACTCAAAATACTGCTTTCTCCTGGTTTTCTTACCCACTCTCTTGTCCAATATGCATTCCATCTGTGGCTTCTCTGCAACTGGCAATTGTTTCATCCACTGGATCGTTGGTTCTTCAATTCCAATCTCTGCTTCTCCAGCCCTGTATGGGTATAAATCTGCGATATTAAATATCGGAGATATCCCGATTCCCTCTGGAAACTCAATCTCGTATGCATTCTCTCCGAATTTTCTCAAGACCTTACATGGCCCGATTTTCTTCATCTTCAATTTATTGTATGTTCCCCTTGGGAACCTTTGCTTCCTTAAATGTGCCAGAACCATATCCCCAAATTCAAACTGAAGTTGTCTCCGATGTTGATCTGCTCTGCACTTGTATTCCTGGCTTGAATCTATTAGTCGTTGCTTCACCCTGCTGTGAAGTTTCCTCATCGCTTCAGCGAACTCTTCTGCACTAGCGCTGCTAGTAGTAGTCTGTTCTGAACCCCTCAGTTCAGAAAATCCTCTCGGATATATCCCATATACAACCTGAAATGGGCTTCTACGTGTGCTCCAATTCACTGAATCGTTGTATGAAAACTCTGTCTGTGGCAATATGCCGTCCCAACTACTATGGTGCTCTGTCACCAAACTTCTCAACAAGTTCCCCGGACTTCTGTTAACCACTTCCGTTTGTCTGTCTATCTGTGGATGATAAGCAGAACTAAACGCCAGGTTAGTTCCTAGCTTCTTTGATGCAGCACCATCGCCAACACATTAAGCGAGCCAGTGTGGAGCGGAAGACAGCTGGATAAGCCAGCACACATTTTGAAAATACTTTGGGATTGTTGCGCAAATATTTAATGAAGCCATTTATGAAGGCGCACTTGTATATTGTAATGGACCTTGAGTGGATAGCTCTCATCCTTAGGTAGATGAGGCATTTAAAATAGTTAATGCTGGTAGATAGAATATTTAAGTCTAGATTTGATAGTTTAGAGTTCGAGAGGGAAAATGGATATAGAAACCCTCCTTGTATTGTTGTATCGTTGTAACATTATTCAGTAGGAAGATAAGAGCAGACAGAGAATTGTATGAAGAACACCCATGTACAGATATTGAATTAATAGAAGAAGTTTTGATTCAATCTCATGGTTATGTGTTATTTCTCTGTGTATTGATGTTATGCTCATGAATATTTGCTTCCTGTCATACATGTTCTTTTATATGTTGTGTATGTGATTTCATGGTTGAATTGAAGTCTGAAAGGGAGATAGAATGAGTTTCAATTGTTTCTCTGATTGAGCCAGAAAATTCCTGGAAGGAGTGCAGTCGAATTTTCCGCAAGGAGTGCGTTGACAGAAGGGTTCAATTAGAGTTAGATTTTGTTTTCATTCATCTCGAAGGTGCAAATAGGCACAGTGCCGTGCAAGGAGTGTGCAGGCCAAGAGAAGTCTCAGAGTTGCGATTCTGAGAAAAATATTGAAAAACTGCTGTTGCAGGAGTGCGCAGGGTCGAAAGACTTCAACACTTAGACAAAGTTGAAGATTTTCCGCAAGGAGTGCGTGCAAAGTTCCTTCTAAGTAAGTGAGAATCGTAAGGAATATCTTGAGGAGTAGGCCTTCGAATTCATTGAAGGATAAGCGCAAGGAAGTTGTTTTTGAACGTTTGAGGGAAGCATCGCAGGTTGGCGAGAAGGCAGCGAGCCTCGTGGAGAGATACTTCTTCCTTTTCGTGGATTTTCACAAGGAAGAACAGACGGACGAAATCATCCGAGGAGATTTTGTGAAGTTCCGTGGGTCATTGGATCTTACGGGGGTGCAAGGATATTACGGTGGAAGCGTCCGAGGATTCTAAGATCAGGAGGGTAGAGCGTTGATACAAGTCGGTCAGTGTCATTGTATTATTCGTGAGACCGCCTATTGGGATCTCATGAGAAAAGCGTCGAATATTTGGCAACAGGAGTCGCGAAGTCACGAGGTATGATATCCCGACGGTGACGTGATCATGGTGGACCATAAGAAGGAGTGGAAGACAGGTGGCGGAGATCAGAAGATCTCGTGAACTCGGGGGTTCACAAAGTGAGGACCCAAGCCTTAGGTACTCCAAGTCACGAAGAAGCGAGGGCGCGAAGTAGCAAAAGTGTGATAAGGTAGTATCGGCGTTTCGGTGCATCGGGTTTCGAAAGTTGGAAATCTGAGGGCTTGACATCACGAGTAGCGAAGTGTGATAGAGCGAGGTTACGATAGAGCCAAAGTCCCGATAGACGAAGAGAAAGTCAGTGTTGACTGAGGCATTGGGTCTCAGGGATCCAAGGGTGTAGTGCTTGACTGTTGGACTCGTGGAGTTGTGAGTGTCGATCCTCTGAAAGGTAGAAGAGAGAATCGTGATGAAGAAAGCCTATGGGATGAAGATTTCCCGATAGGGGAATAGAAGGACCGTTGAGTTCTTCGGGCCGTAAGGGAAAGAAGGTCCTGAGGAGAGCAGTCGTGCTCCGAGGAGTGCGGTTTCTGTCAAAGTGGTATCAGAGCTTGAATTCTTTCTCGTATATTTCAGGCAAGAGGAGTGAAGAAGAGAAGGAGCACTTTTATACACAGCAGAGTGGTATCAGAGCGAGAAAATCTCTTTTCTTTCCGTAGCAGAGAAGAAAAGAGAGAATTTCACCATGCCGCCGAGGAGAGAAAGGCAGTCACCTGACCCAGAAGACAGGGAGGTGAGAAGAAGAGGGAGACAAGCACAGAATCTAGAAATGGAAAGGCAGATATGTGATCTCCCAGCGAGATTAGAAGATATGGAAGCAGCGCAGAGATGCACAGCCAGTGCTGGAGATCTAAGTGACTCCGAAGGCGAAGCTGAAGCTGAACAACAGGGAGAAGTTGTAGTCGAAGACGCAGCCAATGAGCGACTGATTAAATCTATCGCTAGGATGGGTGCGAAGGCGAAGATGGACATTCCAGTCTATGAGGGAAACCTGGATGCAGAGGAGCTACTGGATTGGATTAGAGCTCTTGATACCTACTTCGATTATGAGGATATCGAAGAGGATAAGAAGGTCATACATGTTGTCACACACTTGAAAGTACATGCAACATTATGGTGGGACGAGCTTCAAGCAGACAGACGTTGAAAAGGCAAGCAAAAGATCAAGAGTTGGGATCGAATAATTGCGAAGATGAAGGGAAGTTCATCCCAAGGGACTATCAAATCACACTATTCAGGAGGATGCAAAACCTGAGATAGAAACTGATGACATTGAAAGAATACACTGAAGAATTCTATCGACTGAACATCAGAGCAGGTCATCGAGAGAGCGATGATGAGAAGGTTGTCAGATATCTGAATGGTCTGAGATACGACATTCAGGATGAATTAAGCATGGTTACCATCAGAACGGTGGAGGATGCTTACCAAATGGCTCTGAAAGTCGAGGAGAAGCTGAGATGCAAGCAAAGTCAGGGAGGGCGAGGCAAGAGTCAGCCCAGAGGCAAGGCAGTTTCCCAGGAGAAATACCAGAAGCCCAAGGAGGAATGGAAGAAACCTCAGGGTAAGATTGAGAGAGGTGGAACCTCACAGTGAGGACAACAATATGTTGAACACAGAGGACAACATACAGAGAAAAAGGGAGATTATGCTGACGCAAACACTCTTCCTTGTACCAGAGGTAGGGGAAGAGGCCAAGGTGGAGTAATCACATGCTTCACATGTGGAAAGGATGGGCACAAGTCATTCAAGTGTCTAGAGAAAAAGAAGGATAGTGGAGAAGCTCACATCGCTGAAGCGCAGAGGTGAGATGCTGAAGCAGAAGACGCAGAAGACGGAAGCTCACTTCTGATGCGAAAAGTCCTTTTGACACCTGAGAAAGAGGCGCAGGAAAGTTCAGCTCAAAGGACCAGACTGTTCAGGACAGCTTGCAAAACCAAGGATAGGAAATGCAAGGTTATCGTGGATAGCGGAAGCACAGATAATATCGTTTCGATCGAGATGGTAGAAAAGATGGAATTGGAGACAACTGATCACCCGAGTCCATACAAAGTTTCATGGCTACAGAAGGGACACCAGGTAAGTGTCACCAAACAGTGCTTAGTTGACATCAAGATAGGAGGATATAATGATAAAATACTCTGTGATGTCATTCCCATGGATGTATGTCATTTATTGCTGGGTAGACCATGGCAATATGACCAAAATGTGGTCCATGATGGGAGGATGAACACATATACCCTGGAGAAAGATGGGAGGACACACAGGTTGCTTCCGATAAAGGATAAGGAGGTGAAGCCAGAAGTAAGCAACACAATACTTCTCATGAGTGGGAAGGAACTTCTCACAGAGATGGAGAAGAAAGAAGAACCACAGTTCTTTGTGGTCAGAAAGCCGAGGATTGTTCTGACTAGCACAAGAGTAGATGATTTACCAGAAGAGATTCAGGAACTGCTGGGAGAGTTCACTGACATCATCGTGGACGAATTACCTCATTCGTTGCCACCGATGAGGAGTGTGAGTCACCACATAGACCTCATACCAGGAGCTAGTTTGCCGAACAAAGTTACGTACAGGTTGATGCCGCAAGAAAATGAGGAAGTCAAGAAGCAGGTCCAGGAGTTATTGGACAAAGGATTGGTCAGGGAAATCTTGAGTCCATGTGTTGTTCCAACAGTACTAAGTCCGAAGAAATATGGAGGTTGGAGAATGTGCACTGATTCAAGAGCGATCAACAAGATAACCATCAGGTACAGGTTTCCACTGCCAAGAATGGATGATCTGATGGATTGCCTGAGTGGGGAAAATTATTTTTCAAAGATTGATCTGAAGAACGAATATCATCAGATTCGCATGAGGGAAGGTGATGAGTGGAAGACAACATTCAAGACAAACGAAGGTTTGTACGAATGGTTGGTCATGCAGTTTGGGTTGACAAATGCACCCAGCACATTCATGAGACTGATGAATGAAGTCCTGAAGGAGTTCATCGGGAAATTTGTCGTCATATATCTGGATGATATACTGATCTTCAGTAATACCAAGGCTGAACATTTGAAGGATTTGGCTATAGTGGTGAGGAAACTATAGCAGGAGAAGTTGTTGATTAATATGAAGAAGTCCTCATTTATGAATACAGAGCTCATTTACTTGGGCTTTGTCATATCGGCAAATGAATTGAAAATGGATCCAAGTAAGGTGGAAGTGATTAAGAATTGGCCATCACCGAGAAATATTTTCGAGGTGAGCAGTTTCCATGGTTTAGCTAGTTTCTACCGAAAGTTCATCAGGAATTTCAATGGAATTAGCGCAGCGATGATGGACACGGTGAAGAAGCGACATAAGTCTTTTCATTGGACTGAAGAGCCAGAGAAGAGCTTCAATTTGCTGAAGTGGAAGATCAAAGAACGACCAGTGTTGGTGTTGCCAGATTTTATGAAGACATTTCAGGTGAAATGTGATGCAAGTGGATATGCCATAGGAGCGGTCTTGAGTCAGGAAGACAGACCAGTTGCATATTTAAGTGAGAAACTGGATGAAGCGAAGCTGAAATACTCCACGTATGATAAAGAATTTTATTCTATCATACAGGCATTGAAGAAGTGGAGGCATTACTTGGTTCCAAAAGAATTTGTATTGTACAGTGATAATCATGCATTGCAGTTTGTGAGTCAACAAGAGAAGTTGAATCAGAAACATTCTAAATGGGTAGAGTATATGCAGAATTTCACGTTTGTGATTAAGCATATTGCAGGTACTACTAACAAAGTGGTTGATGCTTTGAGCAGGAAGTGTTTGTTGCTGCAGGAGTTCTGAGTCAAGACATTGGGTTTTGAAAATCTCAGGGACATGTACGGAGGAGATGCAGATTTCGGAGAAGCGTATGAAGTAGCTGAGAATCCAGTTCTCAAAGATCGGAGCCCGTGGATAGATTATATGATCCTGGAGGGAATTTTGTTCATAGGCAATCAACTGTGTATTCCAAAATGCTCCATGAGGGAGAACTTGTTAAAAGATAAGCACAGTGGTGGATTGGCAGGACATTTTGGCCACGACAAGACATTCGCAAAGATGAGTGAATCATATTTTTGGCCAAGCATGCGAGCAGATGTCAAGAAGTTTGTTGACATGTGTCGAATTTGTCAGCATTCGAAGGGGAGGAAACAGAATGCAGGGTTTTATCATCTATTGCCCATACCAGAGAGGTCGTGGGAGGCAATTAGCATGGATTTTGTATTGGGATTGCCGAGGACGCAAAGAGGTGTTGATTCCATCTTTGTGGTCGTAGACAGGTTTTCTAATATGGCACACTTCATTCCATGCCAGAAGACCAGTGATGCAACTCACATCACAAATCTGTTTTTCAAGGAGGTCATTCGACTTCATGGATTGTCGAAAAGCATAGTTTTGGACAGGGACACAAAATTCATAGGGTATTTCTGGAGGACGCTATGGAAGAAGATAGGAAATAAATTGCCGTTTAGTTCTGCTTATCATCCTCAGACGGATGGACAGACAGAGGTGGTCAAAAAAATTCTGGGAGACTTGCTGAGGAGCTTGGTGACAGAGCACCACAGCAGCTGGGACAACATCTTACCACAGGCAGAGTTTGCATACAACGATTCAGTGAATCGGAGTACAGGAAAGAGTCCATTTCAGGTTGTATATGGGATGCAGCCGAGAGGAGTTTCTGAACTGAGGGATTCAGAACAGACTGCTACTAGCAGTTCTAGTGCAGAAGAGTTCGCTGAGGCGATGAAAGAACTTCACAGCAGGGTGAAGCAACGACTGATAGACTCAAATTAGGAGTACAAGCGCAGAGCAGATCAGCATCGGAGACAACTTCAGTTTGAGGTTGGTGATCTGGTTCTGGCACACTTGAGGAAGGAAAGGTTCCGAAGGGGAACATACAATAAGCTGAAAATGAAGAAAATTGGGCCATGCAGGGTCCTAAAGAAATTCAGAGAGAATGCTTATGAGATTGAATTGCCGGATGGTATCGGAATATCTCTGATATTCAATATTGCAGATTTATACCCATACAGGACTGGAGAAGCAGAAACTGCAACTGAGCAACCAGTGATCCAGTGGATGAAGAAGATGTTGATTGCAGAGAAAACACAGATGGAGTGCATACTAGACAAGCAAGTGGGAAACAAGACTAGGAGCAAAGAATACTATGAGTATCTGGTCAAGTGGAAGAATCACCCAGTGGAAGATGCCAGCTGGGAAAATGAAGCAGTGATACAGAAGCATGGACAGACCATGTAGGAGCTCATGGACAGGAGCCCATGAATGTTTTCAAGCCGAGGAGTATGATGCAGGAGCATCGCCATCACATCAAGTGAGCCAGCGTGGAGCGGAAGACAGTTGGATAAGTCAGCACACATTTTGAAAATACTTTGGGATTGTTGCGCAAATATTTAATGAAGCCATTTATGAAGGCGCACTTGTATATTGTAATGGACCTTGAGCGGATAGCTCTCATCCTTAGGTAGATGAGGCATTTAAAATAGTTAATTCTGGTAGATAGAATATTTCATTCTAGATTTGATAGTTTAGAGTTCGAGAGGGAAAACGGATATAGAAACCCTCTTTCTATTGTTGTATCGTTGTAACATTATTCAGCAGGAAGAGAAGACAGACAAAGAATTGTATGAAGAACACCCATGTATAGATATTGAATTAATAGAAGAAGTTTTGATTCAATTTGATGGTTATGTGTTATTTCTCTATGTATTGATGTTATGCTCATGAATATTTTCTTCCTGTCATACATGTGATTTTATATGCTGTGTATGTGATTTCATGGTTGAATTGGAGTCTGAAAGGGAGATAGAATGAGTTTCAATTGTTTCTCTAATTGAGCCAGAAGATTCCTACAAGGAGTGTAGTCGAATTGTCCGCAAGGAGTGAGTTGACAGAAGGGTTCAATTAGAGATAGATTTTGTTTTCATTCGTCTCGAAGGTGCAAATAGGCACAGTGTCGTGCAAGGAGTGCACAGGCCAAGCGAAGTCTCAGAGTTCCGATTCTGAGAAAAATATTGAAAGACTACTGCTGGAGGAGTGCACAGGGTCAAAAGACTTCAACACTTAGACAAAGTTGAAGATTTTCCGCAAGGAGTGCGTGAAAAGTTCCTTCTAAGTAAGTGAGAATCGTAAGGAAGCTCAGGAGGAGTAGGCCTTCGAATTCATCGAAGGATAAGCGCAGGGAAGTTGTTGTTGAACGTTCGAGGGAAGCGTTGCAGGTTGGCGAGAAGGCAGCGAGCCTCGTGGAGAGATACTTCTTCCTTTTCGTGGATTTTCACAAGGAAGAACGGACGGATGAAATCATCCGAGGATATTTCGCGAAGTTCCGTGGGTCGTTGGATCTTACGAGGGTGCAAGGAGATTATGGTGGAAGTGTCCGAGGATTCTAAGCTCAGGAGGGCAGAGTGTTGATACAAGTCGGTCAGTGCCATTGTATTATTCGTGAGACTGCCTATCGGTATCTCGTGAGAAAAGCGTCAAATCTTTGGCAACGGGAGTCGCGAAGTCGCGAGGTACGATATCCCTATGGTGACGTGATTGTGGTGGACCGTAAGAAGGAGTGGAAGAAAGATGGTGGAGATCGGAATATCTCACGAACTCAGGGGTTCGCAAAGTGAGGACCCAAGCCTTAGGTACTCCAAGTCATGAAGAAGCGAGGGCGCGAAGTAGCGAAAGTGCGATAAGGTAGTATCGGCGTTTCGGCGCATCGGGTTTCGGAAGTTGGAAATCCGAGGGCTTGACATCGCGAGTAGTGAAGTGTGATAGAGCGAGGTTGCGATAGAGCCAAAGTCCCGATAGATGAAGAGAAAGTCAGCATTGACTGAGCCATCAGGTCTCGGGGATCTGAGGGTGTAGCGCTTGACTGTTGGACTCGCGGAGTTGCGAGTGCCAATCCTCCGAAAGGTAGAAGAGAGAATCATGACGAAGAAAACCTGTGGGATGCAGATTTCCTGATAGGGGAATAGAAGGACTGTTGAGTTCTCTGGGCCGTAAGGGAAAGAAGGTCCTGAGGAGATCGGTCATGCTCCGAGGAGTGCGGTTTCCATCATTCTTCCACAGCGTCCTCCAAAAATTCCCTATGAATTTGGTATCTCTGTCTGAAACTATGCTTCTCGGCAATCCATGGAGTCGAATGACCTCCTTGAAAAACAAATTTGCGATGTGAGTCACATCGCTGGTCTTCTGGCATGGAATGAAGTGTGCCATCTTAGAAAACCTGTCAACTACTACAAAGATTGAATCAACACCTCTTTGTGTCCTCGGCAACCCTAATACAAAATCCATGCTAATTTCCTCCCATGGCCTTTCTGGTATGGGAAATGGCTGGTAAAAACCTGCATTCTGCTTCTGCCCCTTCCAATGCTGGCAAAATCTGCACTTATCAATGAACTTATTGACCTCTGCCCGCATGCCTGGCCAAAAATATGACTCGCTCAACTTCACGAACGTTTTTCCATGGCCAAAGCGTCCGTCCAATCCACCACTGTGCTTCTCTTTCAACAGATTCTCCCTCATGGACCTTGAGCGGATAGCTCTCATCCTTAGGTAGATGAGGCATTTAAAATAGTTAATGCTGGTAGATAGAATATTTAATTCTAGATTTGATAGTTTAGAGTTCGAGAGGGAAAATGGATATAGACACCCTCCTTCTATTGTTGTATCGTTGTAACATTATTTAGAAGGAAGAGAAGAGCAGACAAAGAATTGTATGAAGAACACCCATGTATAGATATTGAATTAATAGAAGAAGTTTTGATTCAATCTGATGGTTATGTGTTATTTCTCTATGTATTGATGTTATGCTCGTGAATATTTTCTTCCTGTCATACATGTGCTTTTATATGCTGTGTATGTGATTTCATGGTTGAATTGGAGTCTGAAAGGGAGATAGAATGAGTTTCAATTGTTTCTCTAATTGAGCCAGAAGATTCCTGCAAGGAGTGCAGTCAAATTGTCCGCAAGGAGTGAGTTGACAGAAGGGTTCAATTAGAGTTAGATTTTGTTTTCATTCGTCTGGAAGGTGCAAATAGGCACAGTGTTGTGCAAGGAGTGCGCAGGCCAAGCGAAGTCTCAGAGTTTCGATTCTGAGCAAAATATTGAAAGACTGATGTTGCAGGAGTGCACAGGGTCGAAAGACTTCAACACTTAGACAAAGTTGAAGATTTGTCGCAAGGAATGCGTGAAAAGTTCCTTCTAAGTAAGTGAGAATCGTAAGGAAGCTCAGGAGGAGTAGGCCTTCGAATTCATTGAAGGATAAGCACAGGGAAGTTGTTGTTGAACGTTCGAGGGAAGCGTCGCAGGTTGGCGAGCAGGCAGCAAGCCTCATGGAGAGATACTTCTTCCTTTTCGTGGATTTTCACAAGGAAGAACGGACGGACGAAATCATCCGAGGAGATTTCGCGAAGTTCCGTGGGTCGTTGGATCTTACGGGGGTGCAAGGAGATTACGGTGGAAGTGTCCGAGGATTCTAATCTCAGGAGGGCAGAGTGTTGATACAAGTCAGTCAGTGCTGTTGTATTATTCGTGAGACCGCCTATCGACATCTCGTGAGAAAAGCGTCGAATATTTGGCAACGGGAGTCGTGAAGTCGCGAGGTATGATATCCCAATGGTGACGTGATCATGGTGGACCATAAGAAGGAGTGGAAGACAGATGGCGGAGATCGGAAGATCTCGTGAACTCAGGGGTTCGTAAAGTGAGGACCCAAGCCTTAGGTACTCCAATTCATGAAGAAGCGAGGGAACGAAGTAGCGAAAGTGCGATAAGGTAGTATCAGCGTTTCGGCGCATCGGGTTTCGGAAGTTGGAAATCCAAGGGCTTGACATCGCGAGTAGAGAAGTGCGATAGAGCGAGGTTGCGATAGATCCAAAGTCCCTATAGATGAAGAGAAAGTTAGCATTGACTGAGGCATCGGGTCTCGGGGATCTGAGGGTGTAGCGCTTGACTGTTGGACTCGCGGAGTTGCGAGTGCCAATCCTCCGAAAGGTAGAAGAGAGAATCATGACGAAGAAAACCTGTGGGATGCAGATTTCCCGATAGGGGAATAGAAGGACCGTTGAGTTCTTTGGGCCGTAAGGGAAAGAAGGTCTTGAGGAGATCGGTCGTGCTCCAAGGAGTGCGGTTTCCATCATTCTTCCACAGCGTCCTCCAGAAATTCCCTATGAATTTGGTATCTCTGTCTGAAACTATGCTTCTCGGCAATCCATGGAGTCGAATGACCTCCTTGAAAAACAAATTTGCGATGTGAGTCACATCACTGGTCTTCTGGCATGGAATGAAGTGTGCCATCTTAGAAAACCTGTCAACTACTACAAAGATTGAATCAACACCTCTTTGTGTCCTCGGCAACCCTAATACAAAATCCATGCTAATTTCCTCCCATGGCCTTTCTGGTATGGGAAATGGCTGGTAAAAACCTGCATTCTGCTTCTGCCCCTTCCAATGCTGGCAAAATCTGCACTTGTCAATGAACTTCTTGACCTCTGCCTGCATGCCTGGCCAAAAATATGACTCGCTCAACTTCACGAACGTTTTTCCATGGCCAAAGCGTCCGTCCAATCCACCACTGTGCTTCTCTTTCAACAGATTCTCCCTCATGGAGCAATTCAGAATGCACAATTGATTGCCTCTGAACAACATCCCTTCCTGGATCATATAATCTATCAACAGACTTTGGTCTCTGAGAACTAGATTCTCAGCTGCTTCATATGCTTCTGTAAAATCTACATCTCCTGCATACATGTCCCTGAGATTTTCAAAACCCAATGTTTTGACTTGGAATTACTGCAGCAACAAACACTTCCTGCTCAAAGCATCAACCACTTTGTTAGCAGTACTTGAAATGTGATTAATTACAAACGTGAAATTCTGCATATACTCTACCCATTTAGCATGTTTCTGATTCAAATTCTCTTGTTTACTCACAAACTGTAATGCATGATTATCACTGTGCAATACAAATTCTTTTGGGATCAAGTAATGCCTCCACTTCTTCAACACCTGTATGATAGCATAAAATTCTTTATCATACATGGAGTATTTCAGTTTCACTTCATCCAGTTTCTCACTGAAATATGAAATCGGTCTGTCCTCCTGACTCAAGACCGCTCCTATAGCAAACCCACTTGCATCACATTTCACCTGGAATGTCTTCAAGAAATCCGGCAACACCAACACTGGTTGTTCCGTGATCTTCTGCTTCAACATATTGAAGCTCTTCTCAGCCTCTGTTGTCCAGTGAAAAGACTTATGTCATTTCTTCACTGTATCCATCATTGCTGCACTGATTCCACTGAAATTTCTGATGAATTTCCAGTAGAAACTAGCCAAACCATGAAAACTTCTCACCTCGAAAACATTTCTCGGTGATGGCCAATTTTTAATTACCTCCACTTTACTTGGATCCATCTTTAATTCATTCACCGATATGACAAATCCCAAGTAAATGAGTTATGTCTTCATAAATGAAGATTTCCTCATGTTGATCAACAACTTCTCCTGCTATAGCTTCCTCATCACAATAGCCAAATGCTTTAGGTGTTCAACCTTCGTCTTACTGAAAATCAGTATGTCATCCAGATATACGACGTCAAATTTCTCGATGAATTCCCTCATGACTTCATTCATCAATCTCATAAACGTACTTGGTGCATTCGTCAAGCCAAATGGCATGACTAGCCACTCATACAGTCCTTCGTTAGTTTTGAAGGTTGTCTTCCACTCATCGCCTTCTCTCATGCGAATCTGGTGGTATCCGCTTTTCAAATCTATCTTCAAAAAATAATTTGCCCCACTCAGGCAATCCATCAGATCATCCATTCTCGACAGTGGAAACCTGTACTTGATGGTTATCTTATTTATCACCCTCGAGTCAGTACACATTCTCCATCCTCCGTCTTTCTTCGGACTGAGCACTATTGGAACAACACACAGACTCAAGCTTTCCCTGACTAATCCCTTATCCAACAACTCCTGGACCTGCCTCTTAACCTCTTCATTTTCCTGCGGCGTCAACCTGTACGCGGCTTTATTAGGAAAACTAGCTCCCAGTATGAGATCAATATGGAGACTCACACTCCTCATTGGTGGCAACGAATGAGGTAATTCGTCCACTATGATGTCAGCGAACTCTTCCAGCAGTTCCTGAATTTCATCTGGTAAATCGTCCACTCTTATGCTAGTCAGAACAATTCTTGGCTTTCTAACCACAAAGAATTGCGGATCTTCCTTCTTCTTAACCTCTGTAAGAAGTTCCTTCCCACTCATGAGAAGTATTGTGTTGTTCACTTCCAGTTTCACCTCCTTATCCTTTATCGGAAGCAACCTATGTGTCCTCCCATCCTTCTCCAGGGTATATTTGTTCATTCTCCCATCATGAACCACATTTTTGTCATATTGACATGGTCTACCCAGCAATAAATGACATACATCCATGGGAATGACATCAAAGAGTACTTTATCATTATAACCTCCTATCTTAAACTCAACCAAGCGTTGTTTAGTAACACTCACCTGATGTCCCTTCTGTAGCCATGAAACTTTGTATGGACTCAGGTGATCAGTCATCTCCAACTCCAGCCTTTCCACCATCTCGATCGAAACGAGATTATCTGTGCTACCATTGTCAACAATAACCTTACATACCCAGTCCTTGGTTTTGCAAGTTGTCCTGAATAGTCTAGTCCTTTGAGCTGAGTCCTCCACCTCCTTTCCAGGTGTTAAGAGAACTTTACGCATCATCAGTGACCTTCCACCTTCTGTGTCTGCTGCCTCAACATCCCGCTTCTGCGCTTTGGCAATGTGAGCTTCTCCAATGTCCTTCTTTTTCTCTGGACACTCGTAAGATTTGTGCCCATTCTTTCCACATGTGAAGCAAGTGATTACTCCACCTCTTCCTCTTCCTCTTCCTTTGGTACGAGGAAAAGTGTTTGCGTCAGCATAATCTCCTCTCTGCTCTGTATGCTTCCCTCTCTGTTCAACATGTGAGGTTCCACCTCTTTAAACTTTACCATGAGGTGTTTTCCATTCCTCCTTGGGCTTCTGGAATTTATCCTAGGTAACTGCCTTGCCTCTGGGCTGACTCCTGCCTCACCCTCACTGACCTTGCTTACAGCTCAGCTTCTCTTCTGCTTTCAAATCCATCTGGTAAGCATCCTCAACCATTCTGATAGTTTCCATACTTATTTCATCCTGAATGTCATATCTCAGACCATTCAGATATCTAGCAACCTTCTCATCATCGCTCTCCCGATGACCTGATCTGATGTTCAGTCGATAGAATTCTTCAGTGTATTCTTTCACTGTCATCAACTTCTATCTCAGGTTATGCATCCTCGTGAACAGTGTGATTTGATAGTCCCTTGGGATGAATTTCTCTTTCATCTTTGCAATCATTCGATCCCATCTTTTAATCTTCTGTTTGCCCTTGCAACGTCTATCTTCTTGAAGCTCGTCCCACCATAATCTTGCATGTCCCTTCAAGCGTGTGACAGCATGTCTAACCTTCCTATCCTCTTCGATATCTTCATAATCGAAATAGGTGTCAAGAGCTCGGATCCAATCCAATAGCTCCTCTGCATTCAGATTTCCTTCGTAGACTGGAATGTCCATCTTCGCCTTGGCACCCATCATGGCGATAGCTTTAATCATTCGTTCATTCGCTGCATCCTCAGCTGCAACTTCTTCATGTTGTTCAGCTTCAACTTCGCCTTCGGAGTCACGTATATCTCCAGTACTGGTTGTGTGTCTCTGCGCTGCCTCCATATCTTCTAGTCTTGCTCGAAGATCTCTCATCTTCCTCTCCATTTCTGGATTTCCTGCCGGCCTGCCTCTTCTTCGTACCTCCCTGTCCTCTGGATCAGGTGACTGTCTTTCTCTTTTGGGCAGCATGGCGAATTTTCTCTTCTCTGTTATAGAAAGCAAAGAGCTTCCCGCTCTATACAACTTGATCGCAGTCGCACTCCTCGAAGCACGCCGCTCACACAGGATCTTCTTCTTTTCAGCCCGAAGAACTCTAAGGTCCTTCTATTTCCCTATCAGGAAATCTGCACCCACAGATTCTCTTCTTCACGACTTCCCCTTTTGTTCTCTTATCAGGAAATCGTAACTCACGGTTTCGTAAGTTCTCTGATTGAACACTGGGCTCTCGAATCCCCGAGACCCGATGGCTTGAGTCAACGCTGACTTCCTCTCCCCTTATCGGGACTTTTGCTCTATCGCGGTTTCGCAACTCGCGATGTTCTGCACTTTGAATTTCCGACTTTCAATAACCGATGCGCCGAATCTCCGATGCGCACATGTGAATTAACCTTTCCACACCCCGTCACTTAAATCGGGATTTCGGAATTCGCGGGATCGCGAGTTCTAGTACCAAAGGATTTGGGACCTGCCTTTTCCCAACCCCAACACTATGCCACCTGTACTCCACTGTGGTCCACACCCCAGTGGCAAATCAAGAAATCACATATCGGGATATCGGGATTCTCGTTTCACTTATTCACAAAACTCTCCAAGTCCCGAAACCTGATATGGGTAACACCTGTCCTCCAATATCTCCCGCTGTGGCCCACACGGCTCTCCCGTTGGGATTTCGCGGATCGCGACTTCAAGTTGTGAGAGTTTCTTACCTCCGTAAACTCTGATGCCCCGAACTCCAACTCTTCGGGGTCTGTTGACACGTGTCCCACAAAATGGATGGTTCTGAGTCTATCGAGATGTCGCGAATCGCGATTCCGGATGGTATGATTTCCTTGCTTCTGGAAACCCCGATTTTTTGATGATTTTAATATCCCGATGGCTTCCCCTGAGACTTCTCCTCTGCTCGCTTGTGTTAATTCTCTTGCAACTCCTGCAAATCTGATGGTCGCCGGGATTTTCATGAATTCCCTCCACAGATCTTGACCCTCGCTTCTTCCTCTTTGAGGATTTCTTGACGTGATTCCTTCGGTGCAGTCCTTCAATATATTTGAAGGTGTCACTCCTCCTAAGATTTTTCCAGCCTCAATACCTTAAGAAAAGGAACCCTTTGCTCGCACTCCTTGCGGCAACTCTACAAACACTTCAGCTATTCGAGATTCCCTTGACTCTGCGTTCACCTGCAGCAGCAGTTTTCTAACACTCTGCTCAAAATCGCAACTCTGAGACGTAGCTTGGCCTATGCACTCCTTGCATGGCACTGTGCCTAACTGCACCTTCCTGGGGTGAATGAGAACAAAAGTTAACTCCAATTGAGCCCTTATGTCAACGGACTCCTTACGGACAATTCAACTGCACTCCTTGCAGGAATCCTCTGGCTCAATTAGAGAAACAATTGAAACTCATTCACTCACCCTCTCAGACTTCAATTCAACCATGAAATCACATACACAACATATAGAAGAAAATGCATGACAGGAAGCAAACATTTATGAGCATAACAACATCAACACAGAGAAATAATATAAACCATGAAGTTGAATTAAATCTTTATTCTATTAATTCAAATGCATGTACATGGGTGTTCTTCATGCAATTCTCTGTCTGCTCTCCTCTTCTTGCTCCTAACTCAATACTCGGGTTATGTTACAATAAGACAATGAGGGTGTCTATATCCGTTTTCCCTCTTGGACTTCTAAACTATCAAATCTAGACTTAAAATCCTATCTACCAGCATTAAATCTATTAAATGTCGTCTATCTACCTAAGGACGAGAGCTATCCTCTCAAGGTCCATTTACAATATATACAAGTGCGCCATTTCTTAAATGACTCATTTAGGGTCGCACGACAATTCCAAGGCATTCCAAAATTTGTGCTGGCTTTTCCAGCTAGTTTTCGCTTGATGTGTTGGCTCGCTTGATGTGATGGCGATGCTCCTGCATCACAATGACTGGTATTGGTTAATGATGGTTTGTTATAGTTGAATTTTGTTGACCATTGTTGACTATAGTGGACTATGGTTGGATTTGATAGGCCACCATTGGCCATATTTGAATTTGATTGATCATTGACTATGGTTGAATTTGGTTGACCATAATGAACTATGGTCGAATTCAGTTTACCATCGTCGATTATGGTGAACTATGGTAGAATTTGGTTGACCATTATTGACTATGGTGAACTATAGTTGAATTTGGTAGACCATGATTGACTATGGTTGACCATCATTGTCTATGATTGACCATGGTTGACCATGACTCTCCATGGTTAACTTTGATTGACCATGGTTTACTATGGATGATTGTTGTGGATAAATCCGACCTAGGGATAAGATAGACATCCCTTGGACATGCCCTTGGTCTAAGATAGATAGTGGGGTCATATAGTCCTCTAAGGAATTCCCTAGAACCAAATTAAATATTTCCTTTTTATGCTAAGAAAGAGTAGAAGAGCATACCCTTTTACTGAAGGTTTCCCTTGCATGTCCTCGAATGGTGTAGTCCTAGAGATCCATCTCCATCTCCTTCGACGTGCTACTTTCACACAAGAGATAAAAAATATTAATCTACGATTTCTTTCTAGCATTAGGAGAACAAAATTTCAATTCATATATAACTTGACCTATTCAAGAGAGATCGTATCTAACATTTACCATTAGACATGAGCAATATGAAAGGGGAAAACCATAGATCTATATCTATATGAAATAGAGAAGTGCATCAATATTTTTTTACCTTGAATGCAAGATCGTATCCTCCTTAAGATCCTTACTCTTTCCCCTCCTCAACCCTCCGTCAAGAAAGGAAAACATGATCTAAAGGTTGAATTGTATCGAGAAACTCCTCTTAAAATCCAACGACATATCTCTGCAAATGATTATTCCTCCTCTTTCCCATGGATGGCCTTCCTTTTATATATTAGTGAAGGATGCTAAGAGATGGTTCTAGATCTCTAGAACTTATATAACCTCTAGTGTGTTGAGAATTCCCAAGCTCCTACCACAGGGAAAATAACTCATCTAGCGCTAATCTCCTTGGAAATAACCAATTCTAGAAGGCTATAAAGGTGGTCGTGACCTATTAGTACTACAACTAGCGATGATCTCGAGTGGACAATGATGCAACTTGTGACTAGTCATGCTCTGTCTAGAAATTCAAGAATGACCTACCTCAAAAATACCTAAATATTGGGCAGAAGGAAGTGTATAAATATGATATCCACTATGTGTACTTCGTAAGACCCAGGGGTGGAAAATAAGGTTGTAATATATACCCCCTAATGTTTGAGGTCAAGAGAGGAATGGATGGTCAAAACACATTACTATAAATATCACCAATGTGAGGTAGTGTGACGAGAGAGAAAAGAGACCAAGAAGCCAAGGAGTAACTGCAATCAGACACCAAGTATCTATATCATCCTCAAGGTATGCATAGCCATGCTCGGAAGGGGAAAAAATTAAGCATTTCCACAAACACAATACATTGTAGATCTATGAAGTGAATATGTGGCACCATGGCCATGAAAGAATACACAATGGATCCATGTCATCAATAAGCTCATAACCATGAGAAAATACAATGTGGATATATGTCATAGTATATACATCAGGAACACATCGAGCATTAAGGAGAGTGACCTCGAAGTATTCAAAGTACGCATACATAAGTGATATACTCCATTGCAACTTGGGAGGGTAATATGAAGAAGAGATATGGCCCCAAATCTAGGGTATTCTTCCCAAAGCTCGACGGTATGATTATACAACATGCAAATAAATGAGATAAAGTTGAGCATGGTAGAAATCATATGATTATTGAAATCATCTTATTACTGGTCATTGAGGTAGAATGTTAATAGACATGAGGGGAACCACCAATGATGAAAACGGACCCCAATGCACCTAGTACAATCTAGTGAGTGTGAATAGAGGATTTGATGTTGAACATTCATAGAATCAATTGATCAGGAGTCAATGATGAAAACCCACTTTCAATCGCGATGAAGCATGCCATTGAGGACTGCAAGTTCCAACGTACTAGTTGGTTTCTAGATCCATCTCCTAGATAATGTGCTAAAGTCAATTGAGAGAGATCTATTGAAGGAGGGCCTTATTGAATCCCCCATCAATCGACAAGAAACATGCATTGAGAGATGATGTGAAGAGACAGAATCACCAAGTGTAACTGATATAGGGAAGGCCAACTAAGAAGGTCAAAAAAACTACAGATGGAAAAGTTAGGTTTAAATTCCCTTGAACATCTAGCATGACATAATGATGACTTGGAATCATGAATTAATATCACCATTGGTATAGTGCAATAGCTAAGGAAGGATTGAAGCACTCTCCATAATATCTGGAAGAATAACTAGCCGAAGGAGTAAACATGACTCATATTAATGGTATGGCTCCTAGAAAAGTTATAAACCAGCTATAAGAAAATGACTCAAATAGGTCCCATGTTCAAGGAAACACAATTGATGCTTCCATTTCATAAACATAGATCAATGGTAAAAAAAATCTCTATTTTTTTGTTTTTCTTTTTTCAGTTTTTATGTATCTCCTTCATGTGTTAACGATCACGAAAGAGAGATAAAAGTGTGCTTGGTAGTGTGTTTTTTGTTAATATATAGCATGGTTGAAAAAGAGTTAAAAGTATAATCAAAAGGAATATTTTTCATGTTTTTATACAAGTCTGAAAAAGAGTTAAAAGGATACTTGATAGGTTTCTTCTCGTGTCTTTTTACAAGTCTGGAAAAGATGTACAATTTTACTCAAAAGGTGTATTTTTCATGGTTTAAGGACCACCAAAAAGAGTTAAAAGTGAGCTCAATAAGGTGTCTTTTTCATGGTTTAGCGAGCACGAAAAAGAGTTAAAAGTAAGCTCATCTAGAGAAAATGAGTGGATTAACAACATGATTCTATGTTCCAAGTGTGTGGAACCAACCTAAGAAAAATGAATGAAAATGAGTACTTGAAAGTGAGGTCCACTCTTGACGGCTGCCCTGCCCCTCGCGAGCATGGTCGCCCCACCAGGACCTTCACAAATCCGCGGCCCGAAGAGTTGACACTCTTCCTCCCCCTTTCGAGGTTTCACAACCCACAGTCTCTCTCTCACCCGCGCTTTCCCTTTTATAACTTGCCTGGGGAAAGAATCGGAGTCTC
>ML781599.1:244845-294147 GCA_009831015.1 Picea engelmannii | reverse complement strand
TATTTCCTAGGAATGATTCAACTACCACTGTGGTCTATCTACGATTCTTATGGAAGTAATTCTACAAGTGTCCTATGATTTTGCATAATGTGCACCATACTACTTCTCTTCCACCCAGTTTGGCATTCACTAACTCTTAAATCTACTCCATCAACATAGTCAACTAGTACTAGAGCTACACTAACCCTATACTTAATCCCTATAATATGGACTCCTCTATCCCACTCGTGGAATTCAAGTACATAGAGAATTATATAGATTCCCTCTATGTCAACATATGATGTTTTGACAACGGTATGTACATGTGAGGTAATAGGATACCCATAAGACATTATTTATGTCACACTCTTAAATAGTGTAACTGATAAACGTATTAAATATTGGAACCACTAGTGATACTCCAAAAAACTTTCTCCCACTTTTTGCTTATTTTCCTATAACTCCACAATGATGTACTTTTTTTACTTTGTATTTTGAAACTCCTTATCATTGTCATATTTGAACCATATCAAGTTTACACCATGTAACATTGGGGTATTATGTTTCCATTTCATGTACCATTAAAATTCCCTTCCTTGCAAAATTGTTTGGAATTCCACCAATCAGGTAGAATATAGGATTCTCCATGCATACCAAATGGCATTGTAAAGGAACTAGTCTTACTCTACATCTTCATTACCCATGTCGTGGAATAGAGGTAATCATAGAGAAGAGTCATTAAGATATGTTTCACCATTTTTTATGTCTTTTAACCAACACAAAATTTTGGGGTCCTAGCTAAATCATTGATGCTACTCCTATGGAAACACTTATAGAAATAAATAAAACTAAATACCACTTTAAACTCCCTTGGTACATCACACTCACATCGTTCAAAAATTCTATAGTGAAATTAATTGAAATACTAATCAACCAGATGATTTTACTCTAC
This sequence comes from Picea engelmannii, assembly GCA_009831015.1. Lineage (NCBI taxonomy): Eukaryota > Viridiplantae > Streptophyta > Pinopsida > Pinales > Pinaceae > Picea > Picea engelmannii. Next base: position 293,216 of record ML781599.1, on the reverse strand, counting down.
GTAATAACAATCACAAGGTCTTGAAAACATTCAAAATTTCTAAGGGGTAGGATGCAGGATGGAACTTGTTCATTTCTATTTTGATCTACATCCTCGATGGTATGTAAATCCAAAGTATTAGAATATCATAATGTTGCAAACTCAAACACATATGTGAATGCCTCTTCTTTGTTAGGCTCACCTATGGCTTATGTAGTAACACTTAGGTTAGAAGACTAATATAGTTTCTTTGCACCTATGATCTAAGTATCTATATCCCCCACACCCGTGTGTATTTGTCATATTACTTCTTCCAAAGTTCCTTCCTATTGGAATTCTTATTCTCTTCTCATGAACATGTATTTCTATTTAAATCTTACAACATCCTCCCCTAAGTAAGCACTTTATTAGTAGACGAATTCATGAATTCCTCCTTTGAGACAATCTTGACTTTAAACCTTCTCAAGCCTCCACCACATTCCTAATAATTTACATGTGTTAAAGTCATGATAATGGATCTATGTTGTTGGCTCTATGAAAAATCCAAGATCCATGAAAGGTGTCCAACAAAAGTTTGATGTAGTTTAATGCACTAACATATTCGAGAAGAAGGAGGTCTCACTAAAGGACCATATGATAGTTTCCATGTGATTAAATTGAAAATATTTATCAATTTAATGGGTGTTACATTTTTTATGAACTTAAATGCATTATTTGAAACTATTAAAACTAACAACATTTAGATTAATAAAAAATAGGCATATATTATCTAGATATAGTATAAACACAAACACAGGTAGAATATTGATTCATTATATTAATATAATGCATGAGATTACATAACTTCGATGCAAGGTAGTACCGAGAGCTCATAAAAAAACAACCTCTCTAATCCCTCAAACTTCTATAATGTATAATTACATTATAAGTATCATATATAGGTGGCTTAAGTGGTTAGAAAATATTGTAGAATATAAGCTCATAAAAAAAAACAACCTCTCTAATCCCTCAAACTTTTATAATATATAATTACATTATAAGTATCATATATAGGTGGCTTAAGTGGTTAGAAAATATTGTAGAATATACTAAGGAATCTTCCAATTGTAACCCACTCATACTAACAAGGTAAAAAAAATATATACTAAAGAATATTCCAATTTTAACCCACTCATATCAACAAGGTAAAAAAGAGTTTGTGTCCTTACATACATAGAGTATATAAAAAACTAGGCACATATGATATATAAGATGACTGCTCATCTCTTTGTAGTTGTTCTTCACTACTTCTACAAATTCATCTTCTATTGAACTATTCTTTATGCCAACACTTAGTGCAAAGATATGCACATCGTCTACCATATATTAAACTAAGATTTATCATGTTTCTTGAAATCCCCCCTCGAACAATATGATGTTTTCTCTCATGATTTATCATCAACATGAATCAAAGGAAAATGTCATATTCAAATACCTTTTGAAATTCCATGTAATAAAATATGAAAGCCAAACACATTTTATTTTGTTTATTCTAGAGATGTTTCAAATTTAGAAAAAACTATTACCTCCAACGAAGTCTGTGTAATGAATTTGAGACTCATCATGTGATAGTTTTATAATTTGGATGGAGATTGCTACAAGAGACATTATGATTGGGTTGAATTTTGGATATTGTTCAGGCATAATACACTTGAGCTACTACTATGATAAATCTACAAAAGCCTTATAACAAAAACGTTCAGCCCCAAATATAGAGGATTAGATGATTTATAGTTTTTCCAACTTTTAGGTTCCTTTTCAACATGTTCACGAACTTCTTCTATATTATGGTGGAGATGCACTAAGCACTTACTCTATGCTTGTGTTATTTGGATAGTCCTTTCTTGTAATAACAATTGATCTCATATTATATATATTTATTTCTAATTCAATTCGTTATTTATAAATAAAATTATCCATTAATATATTAATTAAATTAAAAAATTAAAAATTACTAAATTTTTTTATAATAAAGATAAATGACTCCTCCACCCTTCTTAGTTATCAAAAGCTAGCAACATTTTCCATTGAAAAATTTGAAGATTTTCTCCTTCACATAATGTGTTTAATGTGAGCCTAAAAACTGTAAAAACCAACATCTTCCACCATGCTTAATGATCTATAAACAATGGGAATATGGACCAGTTGTTTATTCAACATGGATTTTGTTGAATTAAAATAATTGTCCTCTAAAATTCAATAAAAATGTTGAGTTCAAATCCTCTTAATATATATTTATGTGTAGTTTCAATACTTTTTTTATGTGGTAGAAATTTTAAGGCCAAATATCATCCAACAAAACCTGTCTTGATTCCTACAAGGATCAATTATAACTTTTTCCTTTGTGCATTAATGAATATCCTTGTTCTACAATGAATTTCAATCCCAACACTAAACAAAGAATGCAAGACAACCTTTCATATATGAATACAAATGTAGACATCTAAAGGTTAACCTACCCATTCACATGATGAAAGAGATAATCGGAGATAGATATTCCCATTCATAATAAAACAAAACAAACAATTGCAAACACTCCATTCTCTTCTCTAACATTGTATATAGGAATAATAAACTATAAATGAAAACCCATATTGATGTTGTAGTTGCATTTTTTTTCTATGCATATGCAATTGAATTGAGGGGAATAGATCTAAAAAATCATGGCCTTAGAGGAGTTAGAGGGTGTTGTAGGATATCACTATGTATTTTTGGTACACATGAATATTAAATAGAAAAGCACCCATGATACCTCAATAAAACATGTGTGTGTTTATTTCCAATGTAGAATGATATAGGGGGTAGTCAATGGTCATAGGCTTAAGGTGATAAATTGCGTATAACTTAGCATTTTGTATGGACCAATTGGAATATAGATATCACTCTACATAATTCACATGTAATATATCCAAAAAAATCAATCAAGAAATTGAAGGATCACTTTAGTGAGTTAATAGAGCACCTATGGTTTAAATAATACACTATCTTCCTAATGTTAAACAAATGATTGATTGGGAAACCCATTGATCCAGATTACTTTGAGAAAGAAATGAAGGAAAATATATAACAATGAAATATATAGAGATATTTCAATAAACATAAAGATACAGTAATGGACAATTTTTATTAATGAGAGAATGTACAAAAACTATAAAATTACAGAGTGAATGACTCACTAGAATGGTGGCATCTTATCTCTGAGAAGATATGTGATGGTTGCACTCATTTGAAAGAATATGATGATCATTACAATGAGACTCTAAAGGAATTTTTAACATAAATAAAATACAAAACCCTAACCCCTCAAGATGAAACTCCAAAAGGTTTGCGGGCCCCGATGGGGGTAGTTGGTATGTCAACTTCTTAAGGGCATACATTTTGCATACGATCTTTGTTTGGGGCACATGATAGATCGTTTAAAAGGTATATTATATGACTACACATTTTTCCATCGCACTATGGAAAAATCCTTATGTCACTGTGGAGGGCCCAAAAAATGGTGTTTAGGGCCTCAAAATGGCCCCAAAAGTTTAGGACCCAAAAATATGTAGAAAAACTGCCAAGGTGGAAACCCCTATTTTGATCCAGTAGAATAGGTGGGTGGCCATTGATTTCTACCTGGATAAATCCTCCCCCATTAGGAAGAAATGGTGTCCATTGCCTAAATTCCCTGGGAGATCGTTTGTTGAATCTAAACCTTAGTGAGTTGCTTGCCTTGCTCAAGAAGTTGTCTTTCTTAGCTTGTTGAAGGTGAAGGTTTTTATGAATCTGTTGTTGGAGGGGTTGGATCTATTTAACCAATATGGCTACATGATATTACAGAGTGCAAGAGGACTCTGTCATTGAATATGCATCATGAAGAACATGAAGGGATTTATCATAACTTGGTTTGACTTGGCAGTGTGGAGGCACCCACATAGGTGCAATACGAATATCTTGGTTCTCTTCTACGATCTTGTTGATCTTATTCTGCTGGATAGAAGGGTCTTGGGATGAGGATGCATTGGTTTTAGTTTCCTTCTCTTCTGACCATGTTGTAAAGAGGATAAAATTTACGGTATGAGAGATTACTTTGCGACATTGTTTTATCAGTACAGTAGTCAGAACTACCTTTGATATCCTATATGGATGACCCCCTATAGTAAAAATGATGCTATGGGGTAGAGACTCATACAAAACATGATTCTTCCACATATATGGCTGTCCTAATAGAACATCACATACTTCCAATGGGTCAACATCACACAATATCTCATCCTTGAAGGTATTGATGTCGTATGACAAACGACATTGTTGGCTGACATGAATATCTCATCCCTGGAGGAGCCATCCTATGTTATATGGCTACAAGTGTGGTGCTTTCAACAAATCTAATTGCTTGATGACCCCTACTAATATGAGGCTCTCTTGGATTCCACTACCAATAATAAAATTCAACGAGGTCCCCTTCACCCACATATGTGAATGGAAAAGGCACTCCTCATCCTCAAGATCCTCTAGTTCTTTGTTAAGAACCAAATATCAATATAGCATAGAAAAAATTCAGCATAAGTACTCAATGCCTTGAAAAAGAGAGAAATTCAGATAATAAGCTTGTTCAAGGGGGAAACCGCCTTATGCCCACATAAATGTACAATTACAAGATGATTCCAAATGAAAATGTCTCCTTGGTATATATAGGAGACTAGGAGGTATAATTACAACTAATGGACTAAAGCCGACATGAATAAAATAACATTACTAATGTAATATGCCCCAATTAAGGGGTAATGAGCCATTATTTAGGGCTTAACATGCCCCTCCCCTTGAGACAAGTGTTTTCCGCAACACTTTAGTAACTTTGGATGCTTCTGTATAAAAGACTCATCTTCCCAAGTGGAATATTTAGTCGGTAGTTTCCTCCATTTAATGAGATACTATGAAATGGATCTATTCCTTAGCTGGCAAATTCTTATGTCAGTGATGGCTTCAAGATCCAATATGATTTTTCCTTCCTTATCAAGTTCTAGCAATATATTTTGAATTGGGATCTTGTCACCTATATCCTTGTTTAAGAATGAAACATGGAAAACTGGGTGTACTTGTGAAGATGTGGGAAACTCCAATTTGTATCCCATAGTACCAATATTTTGCAACACCTTATAAGGGCCATAGTACTTTGGTGATAATTTTTTATCCTTCTTGGCTTGCTTGAGGGACATATGTTTGTATGCTTGTAGTATTAAAAACACCCAATCTCCTACTTCAAAACTTCTTTCACTATGATGTTGATCTTCTTGGTGTTTCATGCGATTATATTCCATGGTTAGGTTGTCCTTTAATATATGGAGAACTTGTTTTTGATGCTCGATGTGATCTTCCACTTCTTTAACCTGAGATTTTTATTTTAGAGAAGAAGTGATGGAATGAGGGTAGTATCTATAGAGTGCCATAAATGGTGTCATTTTTGTTGCAATATGAATGGAAGTGTTATACCACCATTATGCCAAGGGTAACAATTTGAACCATTGTGTTTGTTTATCAGAGACAAAGCAACGAAGGTAGCCTTCCAAACATTTGTTCACTATCTCGGTTTGTCCATCAGATTGAGAATGATAGGATGAGTTATGAGCCAATTGAGTACCCAAACAAGAAAATAATTCTGTCCAAAAATGTCCAATGAAGATGGGATCTCTATCACTTACAATAATCTTTGGGCTTCCATGTAGCTTTTGAACTATCTCCATGAATGTGGTGGAAATTGTACTGGCTTTGAAGGGATGAGAGAGTGAAAAAACGTGTGTGTAATTGGTCAGTCTATCCACAATCACCATGATGACACTCTTTCCTTCAGACTTCAGTAACCCTGTGATGAAATCCATGGAAACCTCCTCCCAGCACTGACTTGGGATGGCTAATGGTTGTAAAAGACCTAGGGTCTTAATTGTTTCCACCTTATTTTGTTGGAAAACCAAACATTCTGTCACAAACCTTTGAACATCAGTTTTAAGGCCATCCCAAAAAAAATCCTTCTTGACCCTACGGTAAGTTTTCAAAAATCCTAAGTGCCCTCCTACTGGAGAGGTGTGCAATTCCAATAGTACCTTTTGTTTGAGTTGAGATTTTTTACATAAATATAAGCGATCTTTGTGCCATAGTGGATCATTTTTCCATGTAAATGTATCTGATCCACCAGAATCCTGCTGCAACCTTTGAATGAGAGTCCACACTTTTTCGGCATTCTTCCATTCATCCCTTGCTTCTATTATCCAATCAGGTTGGATGATCGGGATATCATAGAGAAAGGCCTAAACATCTTCATCCTTTTTTGAGAGTGCATCTACCATAACATTTTGCTTCCCTTTTTTATAGATGATTTCAAAATCATAACCCAATATCTTGGTTACCCATTTTTATTGTTCTTGTAAAGACATTCTTTGTTCCAAGAAGTATTTAAGACTATCATGATCTGTTTTGACCTTGAAGTGCCTACCTATTAGGTAAGGATGTCATTTATTCAATGCATGTAGTATTGCCACCATTTCCTTCTCATAAATGGGTTTGTGTAAGTCCTTTCCCTTGACTGGTCGACTTTCAAAAGCCAGGGACCTTCCTTCTTGCATTAGGACGACACCAATTTCGTTTCTGGAGGCATCACATTCCACAATAAAGGTTTTTGTGAAGTCTAGAGTGGTCAAGACAGGAGCTTTGCACATCAGCTCTTTAAGTTGTTCAAAAGATTTATTTGTCTCTAGAGTCCATGAAAATGCATCCTTCTTAGTTAGTGTCATTAAAGGTGTTGCTATTCTTCCACAGTGCCTAACAAACTCGCGGTAGTAACCTGTCAAACCCAAAAATCCTCTAAGATTCTTCAATGTTTTGGGAATCGGCTAGTCCATCATGGCCTTAATCTTGTTAGGGTCTACCTTGAAACCTTCATGCATGGATGATTTTAGGGGCTAAATTTCGCTTATGGGCTAATTTTCCATGGTTTTTCCAAAAACGAGATTCGCTAATTTAAAAATGATTCGCCCAAATTCTATAGGATAAAATTATTTTACCTTAAAAATCACCAAAATTTTATAAAAACTATATAAAATCCTTATAAATTTGAATATTTTTACGAAAATATCGCCAAACATTTATAGTTAGCATATGAAGGATTAGTAATATTCACCAAGGTTTATATATTTAAAAATAAATTTCCATCCTTAAAATCATCCTTGCCTTCATGAGATACAATATTACCCAAATACTCTACCTCCTTCACTCCAAAGAAACATTTGGATGGTTTGGCGTATAGTTGTTTCTCCTTTAGTAGTTGTTGCTCCTTTAGTAGTTGTAGTACCTTGTCAACATGTCACACATGATCCTCCCAAGACTTGCTATAGATTAGTATATCATCAAAAAATACTAACACAAATTTTCGAAGGAAAGGCTTGAAAATGGAATTCATCAACCCTTGGAATATGGAAGGTGCATTTGTAAGTCCAAAAGGCATGACCAAAAAGTCATAATGGCCTTCATGAGTTCGAAATGTTTTTTTTGGGATATCTTCTTCCTTCATTCTAATCTGGTGATACCCTGAACGAAGATCCAACTTTATGAAATAGATTGCTCCATGTAGTTCATCTAACAATTCATCAATGACAGGAATTGGAAACTTATCTTTAATAGTGATCTTGTTGAGCTCTTTATAATTTGGACACATACACCATGATCCATCTTTCTTGAATACCATTACCACTGTTGCAGAGTAAGAACTTTGGCTAGGTCTAATAATGCCAGACTCTAACATTTCTTCAACCATTCTCTCAATTTCACTCTTCTGGGCATAAGGGTATCTGTATGGCCTGATGTTAGGAGGAACACTCCCAGGAATTAGGTGAATATCATGATCATGATTTTGAGTGGGTGGAAGACCTTTGGGAATATCTTCAAATACTTTGGAACACTTATCAATGATCCCTTGGAGATCTAGAGGAATAGATGGCTTAGATGTTTGAACATCTAGTGAGCATAGTTGTGAAATAACACCTTCATGCCCCATTTTCAATAATTTTGTCATGCCATTAGAGCTTATCACCTTACCATGTTTCCCTGTGATACCTCTTAACTCAATTTATTTTCCTTCCAATGAAAATTTCATGAAAAGTTCTTGAAAATTAAAAGCCATTGTTCCTAATGATTGCAACCATTGGATTCCTAGTACAACATCAGCACCACCCATGGGTATATAAATCATTGGACTATTCATTACATATTCCCCCATAGTAAGATTGATCTTATTGAATTTTCCTGAAAAATTGATAGTTCATCCATCTGGAATCATTACTTGAAACTCTGACACTGGATATACAAAGAAATTAAGAGCTTTGTCTAATTTATAGTGAATGAAATTATGAGTACTGCCAGAATCAATTAGGACTATTACCTTTTTCTTTTTAATATATCCTTCGATCTTGAGGGTTTGAGGAGTGTTAATTCCATCCAATGCATTACATGATATCGTGGGAGTCAACTCTTTAGATGAAATTTCTTCTACGTTTTCATCTTGAGATGGTTCTTGTTCTTTTTCTTGTTCTTCTTCCTCTTCAAAATCTATGTAGAATAATTTATTCTCACCACACTTATGTCCCTTACTACACTTGCTGTCACAATTAAAGCATAAACCTTTTTCTTTTCTTTCCTCCAATTGTTGAGGTGTCAACCTTGTAGGTTGAAGTGTTTTAGAAGAAGGAGCATTATTCTCTCTATAGCTATTAGGATTGGTCCTTCTAGTATCCATAGCCATATTTTTACTTTCAACATTTCTTTCCACCCTAAATGTATTCTCCAATGATTTGGGTTCCCAAAGGAGAACCTCATGTTGAATGTTATCCTTTAAAGTTCCTATGAATACATCAATCTAGTGCTCATCTAGAATATATGTTACCTTTATATTCAATCCTTGAAATTTCTCAATGTGCTCTGTAACTGAACCCTTTTGCTTGAGATTTATCAATTGGCTAAAGAAGGTATTGCTCCTTATATCCTCATAGTGTGCTATCATTTCTTCTGTGAAAATTGTCCAAGTGACAAGTGATTTGCGAGAACAAAGTCGTCGATACCATACAAATTGATTGGGTTCTAAATATAAAGAAGCAATCCATACCTTTTGTGTATGTGGCACATTATGTAGATCAAATAATTGCTCCATCTGAGGTATCCATGTGATTGGGTTCTTGCCATCAAAATTCCTCATATAGATCTTAGGAATCTGGTTTGTCTTCAACCCAAAGTTGGAGTTTCTCCATTCTTTATTCACCTTCCTTGTGTCCTCATCATGAATTTCATGGGATACATTTTCACTTTCAGGTGTCCTCTCTATTAGGAATTTTTTCAATCCTTCCATGATCTCCCCTTTTAAACCCTCCATCATCTCTTGTAGTTCATATTTTGTTATTGTCTTCTTTTGTAAATCATTTATGTCCCCACACATTTCTTCACCTTCATTAAGAGTCCATGTAGGATTTTCTGGAGGCTTATTTGGTGTAGAAGTTCCCTTTTTGGGTGGCATGTTGGCCAAGTATCACTTTTGAACCTTGATTTTGAGGTGGTTCTGCTAGACAATATTTCTTCTTCTTTATATCCAAAGTTTCAGCCCTTATGGGTATGAAAGTTTATTTTTTGCAGTTCTCTGATATTTATTCTCTACAATTCCGCATGCCTGATCAAAATTGGATGTGCCAAGTGGAATTTATGGTAACTTTCCCACAATTTGTTGAGTTTTGGCCTTTCTAGGAGATCTCACTTGTATAGCATGCCACGCACAAACTAATTGATATAAAATTATGAAACTCGTACAAGAAATACTATAGACTGTACACTATCCAATGCAACTAGTATCACTCAATTTGTATACTCTAGGAAGAATTTATGATTGTTTTACCTGGAACACCTTCATGAGACTAGTCAATAGGACTAGTCAAATACCCTATCTTCCACAGGGTGTATCTACAAATATAAGATGACCCAGAAGATGAAATTTTTACCACCACTACCTTACTGATTTCTATGAATATCCTTTGGAGTTTAGGATCGAAAACGTTACAGAAAAAAATTTATAGAAAAAATTCCGCAATGACTCAGTTCAGGATGATTCCAGAACCCTATCTTGCACAGGCTATATCTCTGAAAGTATAAGGCATCAGAAGCTAAAATTTTAACCCAACGTACCTTGATCCATATAATAAATATCTTCCAATGCTGTCCTTTTGAAACGTTGTATAAAAAATGTTATAGTGCAAATTCCAAGTTGTATCAGATGTAGCAGCAAAACCCCGAGACCTTGAGCTCTGATACCATATGTTAAGAACCAAATATCAATATAGCATAGAAAAACCTTAGAATAAGTACTCAACGCCTTGAGAAAGAGAGAAATTCAGATAATAATCCTCTTCGAGGGGGAAACCTCCTTATGCCCACATAAATGTACAATTACAAGATGATTCCAAATGAAAATGTCTCATTGGTATATATACGAGACTAGGAGGTATAATTACAACTAATGGACTAAATCCAACATAAATAAAATAACATTACTAATGTAATATGCCCCAATTAATGGGTATTCAACCATTATTTAGGGCTTAACATTCTTTTGGTTGGATTGTTGCAGTCACAACAGTAGCAATGGGTTCTACATCAATTATCTGTCTTCTTTTATTATTGTCTGAATCAAAGTCTGAGTCGGGGCTTGGAGTTTTTTCTTTGAGCTTGGACACCAATGATTGTTTTGAGTGACATTTATTGGTGTGTGCCAAGGGATTTTTTGGAGGTCGCACCACTTCCTAGTGTCCTTATTCATCTTCCCATTTTTTGTTCTTTTCATGTGGCTTGGAATGGTTGTCTTGAGGTTGGTTTTTATATGGGTTAGTACTACCTTTACCATACTTTGGTCGTTGCGTATTTGCAGACCCAAACTCTTGCTTCTTCTGTTGCTTAAATTTTTGGTTGATTTTGACAGCATATCGATAAGAAGCTCCCAGTGATGAAATGTACAAAAATTACATTTCAATTTGGATGTACCTGTGTAGATCCTCACGGTATTTCCGAACCAGAGGTCGCTGAGAGTCTTTGATACCCAACTTGGTGCGCAATGTATGAAAGCTACTTGTGAACTCCAACACTATTTAGTTGAGATTTTGATGCAGCATGGTCCATCTCATGTAGTGGTCATCATAGTTTTCGATAGGGTAATACTTCTTCTTGACTGCATCCATAAAAAATACTAAGTGGGATTTTCCGTAAATATTCCATAATCCTCTGTGGAACTTTGCTTCCAGTAAGTTTCCCACCAATGTTTGACATGGGGGAGAGCCTTAAGGAGCACAAAGGTGATCTTTACTCTATCACAAAAATTGTGAATAGAGAAATAACATTCTAGTAAATTTAACCGTTTTTCCAAAGAATCTGCATTGATTTGAACTTCAAATATGGGAATATAAAAATTAACTTTTACCTTGAATGGGGTAGTTTCTCCAAAGTGACTTTTTGATTAATATGTTCTTGTTATTGTCTATAATCGTTGAAGGATTTGGGAAATATTATCCAACATCTCATTCCTCTGTTGCACGATGGATTCCGCAAGAAAAATCTTGATGGGATATTATTATCCCTTGTTCCTCTTCTCTTCCACCATGGGAGTCCATTTGGGTTGGCGAGAGAGGTTTTCCTCAAGAGAAACTATATTGAGACCCAACTCTCTATACCTTGACCTTGTCGACGACATGCACTAAGAAACAAAAAGGAGTAGCATTCTCTGATACCATTGATCCATATTAATTTGAGAAAAAAATGAAGGAAGAGAGATAACAATGAAATATAGAAATATATTGCAATAAACATAGAGATATAGTAATGCACAATTTTTATTAATGAGAGAATGTACAGAGACTGTAAAATTACAGAGTGAATGACTCGCTAGAATGGTAGCAGATTATCTCTACAAAGATATGTGATGGATACACTCATTCAAAAAAATATGATTATCATTACAATGAGGCTCTAGAGGCCTTTTTAACATAAATAAAATCCAAAACCCCAACTCCGAAAGATGAAACGCTAAAAGGTTTATGGGCCCCAATGGGGGTAGTTGGTATGTCAATTTCCCAAGGGCGTAAATTTTGAATAAGATCTATGTTTGAGGTGCACGATAGCTCATTTTAAAGGTATATCTGAGGACTACACATTTTTCCATCACAATTTGGATAAATCCTATAGTGTGACCTTGGTAGGACCAAAAAATGTTGTTTAGGGCCTCAAAACAGCCCCAGAAGTTTAGGAATCGGAAATATGTAGAAACACTGCAAAGGTGGAAACCCATGTTTTGATCTAGTGGAATAGGTGGGTGGCCATAGATTTCCTCCTATATCACCCACACCAATCAAGGAAATGAGAAATTGATTCAAATCTTAGGTGAATTAAATTCACATATACATGCAAGGTTATATGTTGTAGTTCATCATTTAATTAAACAAAGACTAGCAATCCCAAAACCTTGAGATTGCTACGATTGGAGTTTAGTGTTATGGTGGATTATAAAATGAATTGGTGATGTGGCATTCACATTTAATAACTACAACAAAAAATTCAATCAATATCAATTAAATACACCAAATACACAGTAGAGACTACCCTAGAAACCCAAATGGGTAAAGAAACAAAGATGCATTATATTTTGTAATAAATACTTTAGAATTGGAGTCATACACTCTCAATAGAGATTAAATCATTCTTAATCATAAGAACAAATTTACATATTTATTTCACTTGGAGATAGTGTTTCTTCACTATGGAAAGGCCCAATGGTCCTTTATCCTTCTATCCTTGAACAAACCTCTTCCTTCACCCATGTTCTACTATGCACTCTTATTTTCCTTATTTTTCCCATCTCTCTTGGTTTTTTTTTGCATCAATAAATAATTTGCTTATTATAATGATACCTTGGAATGATAACCATCAAGTGAGTCATTTCACCTTCTTTTGTATATTGGCCTTTGGTATTTAATGACTATGGATTTCAAACTTTTCCAATAAAATTCTACTCAATTCTCTCTCTCTAATTGTTCATATATATCTATGTTATTGCCTCCTCCATTTATGTAGATCATAGTTGCTTCTTGGTTTTTATAGAGTCTTAAATAACCCCTTTATGTTATCTCAAGTTTCATCGATCTTTGACATATTTCTAATAAGGGATGCTTCCAAGACATTGTTGAAGATAAAATCGAAATGAGGTCTTCCCTTCATGTTGGCATAATTTTTCTATCCATTTTGTTGGTGGATATGAAATCCTTTACTACTATAGGTCCCTATACAATTATTGATCATCGGTATGTTTATGAAAGAACTCTTCATTTTAAGGAACGCACGAACAACCAAGGAGGAGGAGCTACAGGATTCGTTGGATCAGCTACGGGAGAATATATGGACTGTTGGATAGATGTCTAGATGGAAGGAGGAGTGCACAGAGGAGAAGGAGAAATATCATCCATCGGATCTAGGATCATGGATCGCAAGCCGTCAGATCCAAGTAAATAGTGTGTATGTTAAATCTTAGAATTCCTTCAGACTTCGGAGGTCCAGAGGTTTTTCATAATCAAGTGTAGAGGAGACGGGAATATCAATGTCTCAGAGTCCGAAGTGAATCAGGACCATCCATTTGTAAGGACGTGTGTCAACAGATCGTTGAGTTCAGAGGACTGGCTATTCGGGAGCCCAGAGGTGAGAAGTATTCAATCCACCCAAATCTCTGAAGAGTGGAGTTTATCTTGACTTGCGGTCGAGGAGGAAACACATGGGAGAAGATATTGTAGTCTGGAGGTCCAATACTCTAAAGGAAATAGAGTGAAAATTCTTGAGAATCTCTCGAAGGCCCAAAGACCGGAGGTCGTCGTAGTTGTCCATTGGAAAGGATGTGTGGAGCACAAATCCGAGCTCTATCAGTTTCATGTTTGGGGAGAATAGAGTGTAGTGTTTGGGATGATTTATGGAGGCCCGAAGGGAAGATTTCATCACAATGGTCTACTGGAGGAGGACACGTGGTGCTAGATCATGAAGTGTGGAGACTCGACACTCTAGAATATTTTAGTTGTAAGTTGAGTTGGGTAGAATACCCTTGAATGCCTTAAGGCTAGAGTTAATCTCAACCATTGGTAGAGGGGATCCATGTGGAGGGAAGATCTAACTCTTCATTAGATCGACACTCTAGAGGGTTGAGGGTGTGGACAGTCGGAACTTCTGAAGCCCAGAGTCCCGGAGTAGATCTAGGCCATTTATTTTTGGAAGAGGTGTGGTCCATTGATTTGAGGCCTTTGTGGATTCATCGGTTCAGCACTACAATGGATCTAGGGAGAAGATCTTTGCAAATTCTTGAATATCAGAGTTCCATACAGGATCTTAGTTGTTGGACACTAGGAAGTTGTGGACTATTGATCCACCACCCTTCATGAGTTCTCCAATTTAGTTCTCTAAGCAATTGAAAGTTTAGTATTGCGAGAAGCTTTGAAGCCTGGAGGCCCAGAGTAGATCTCCACCATTAATTTCTGGAGAGTGGAGGACCGTAGATATATCACCCTTCATAGGTTCTCTAGTTTGGTACTCTGGTGGATTGGAGGTTTTTCACAGTGCAAAGTTATGAATTCAAGGATCTTGGAGTACACATGATTCATTGATCTCTAGGAGCATAAAAACCGTATGATCAGGTATGGGGTTTGACACTCTGAGAGAATAAGGTTTTTAGAGTGGCTAGAACTTCCAAATCTTGGAGCAGTGAAGAGATTGCATCTGTCATTTGCAAACAAGTTGTGGACCGTTGGATCAGTGAGCCTCCAGGGAATTTAGAGTTTGATTGTATGGAGGGAGGGAGGAGTCAAGGGGTGAAAATATATGAATCCCAGAGTGTGAAGTATTTAGAGTTTTTTAATTTGAAGCAGATGTAGACCATTCTATCATCTAATAACTCTAGAAGTCTAGCGGTTTGTGAATTCAAGAATTCAGAGGAGTTGAGGTGTTGAAGTGTTGAAATGCCCGGAGCCCAAAGCTCCAGAGCACTTGGATTCGAGCCAACAGTCAGATGTGGATTTTGGCAATGGAAAAGGGGATTGTGCCTAAATTTTGACTTAAAAGGTAATGAGACTCAGTGATATCCCATGGGTCTTTGTTGGACCCACGCGAAGAAGAAATTAAGGACCTATGTTTGATTTTGGGGGTTCAATAGGAGCCCAAGAGTTGATCCATCTCTAATTTTGAATTATCCTAGATTGAGAGGTCTCACGAACCGCAGGAGTGGGTGGGGTTTTTCATAAAGTGGTATCAGACATGATTTTTGCATGTAGACAACAGACAAAGGAGGAGAAGACATAGTGTTGATTCTCTGTGAAGATTGTTTGCAAGTCTGCAGGAGTCAGTAGAAAATGAGGAGGGTTGTAGGAGAAATCTAGTGGTTCTATCAGTTGCAGAGAAGGCGAAGCAGACAACCAGGTGGGCTGAAAGAAAAGAAACAGTTGAGTTCTTAAGACAAAAGAGGAAAATGGCTACTGTAGTGTCCCCAAGATCGAGCCCTTTGTAAGTTTGATGTATGAAAGGAATTGTAAATATGTGTTATAGGCTGGTGAGCCAAGTTTGTATAAGCCGATGGGCTTATGTGATTGTTAGGCCAGAGAGCCTAAGGGTTGGAGGCCAAGGGCCTAATTTTGTACCTATATTTATGCAACACAATAATAAAATATAAACATCGCCACGTCTAGACCGACCACGATGAATGAGTGATGGGGGACTAAGCTTCCACAAAGTGGGCAAGGAATTAGGGGCTGGAAGGTGGGAAAAGGGGCTAAGTGTTGAGCCTAGGGGCTAAGCCTAGGGGCTTAAGCCTTGGGAATAAAATTTTATTATTATTCCAAAGAACATGTGCATTTTATGTTTTTTTTATCCTAAGTTCTTGGCAAGGGGAAAACGTGCAAAGGGGATGCATGTTGATGGAATGCATGCAGTTCCACCCGACTGCTTGAGTGTGTACGGAGCTCTGAATAGTAGGAAAGACACGACCTCTGCAAGAATACCTCGTGCATTCCTGAGAGCCGGGAAAGCCTGTGTTTGTTTATGAAAATCCGTGTACACCCTATGTTTCTGAGATCCGAGAAGCCTATGTTTGTTTCTGAAAATCCAGGTTCACCCTCTTCGTTCTGAGGCATGGAGTCTGTGTCGATCCCTATGGGAATTGCTTGTCATGTAATCCCAAAAACCATCACCGTGAGACCTTGTTGTCATTGTTGAGCCTATTTGTGAAGCATGTGTCTGTATTCTCGGTTGGTTGTGGTGGCCACGTAGAGATGGACTGCGTGTGGCTTACTAGCTAGTGCAAATTGTGATTGAGCCTGTGTATGACCTCTTTCCAGGTGAGAGAGGTGACTGTGGTTGGAAGAGGTAGTTTTTCAGGCCTGTGAGAAACTCTTTCCAGGTGAGAGAGTTTGTTGGGAAGTGGTTTCTTCCAGAGAGTGTCCAACACCAGCTTCGGGCTCTGAGACTTCCTGATCCAGCCTGTTGTCGAGACCCAGAGAGGAAGGTGTAGCACCGATGGACTATGCTTGTGAAGGTGTATACTCCTGGGTGGAACAGGCATGTGGGGAATGAGAGTCTGGAAGTATTGGGCGTAAGATGGCATCCTGGGAAGAATCCTTCCAGTCTTTCTATGTTGTTTTCCCTGTAACCTCAACCTAGCCTAGTATTCCTCGCCTTGGGGTGGAGCTTAGTCCCAGCTCGGGGGTAACCCACTGTTGAGATGATGAGCAATGTGGTCTAAGGATGGGAGGTTCGTGGAAGGCCTGCACATGGTTGGTGGAATCGCCAAGGTTTTCAAAGGTAAGTATTAGATGATGTTTTATTCATAATTCTGCATCTATGTGTAATTATAACTATCGTGTATTCTGCTATGCATATCAATTTAATGTTAATGCTATTGATTGTATATTATAGCAGTAAATAATATGTTTAATCTGAGCGCAAATGTATTTCTTTTCTTAAATGCATGTGGATTATATAATGCATGTATGAGCTATGTAAACGAGTGTTACAATTTGGTATCAGAGTGATTAAGCTTTGGTAACAGAAAAAGTAGCATTACAATTTGGTATCAGAGCCATGGTTTCAACGCTGAGCCTAGATGGGCTAATTGAGTGGTCTTTATACCAAGATTTTGAGGAGAAATTGTGTCTGGAGGACCAATTTTGGACCTTTGAATGTTCCTGAGTGTCAGGGAGTCACTTGACCATGTTACAAATCTCAGGAGGTTTAGCGGTGTTGTGAAACCGCAGTCGGTGTGGTCTATGGCCACAGGGAGAGAGGAATCCACACTAGAAGTGTTGGAGCCTTAGGATCTATTTAGGAGGGAAGGTGAACCCTCGTGACCATCGAATATGGAAAGTGTGCGCAGGATTTAAAAACCCTTTGGAGTTTCACAAGAGCGTGGGAATCGCGATACACGAAACCTCAAAACGCCGAAAATATCTACATTGTAGATCTGGGAGGAAGGCTCGACTGTTAGATATGGTGGAGTCGTGCTCGAGTTAGTCGCAAAAACATTTCAGATTTCACAAAGTTGGGAGATGGGAAGTAGGGAGGGGAACACCTCCAAAACCCAAAACCCAAAATCCCAAAATGATCTACACCATAGATCGTATGAAGGGAGTTGACCGTCGGATCAAGTTGACGAGTAAACCATAATTTTGGGATTTCGGCAAATGGAAGTTCGAGATATGGGATACATGGACTCTTGAAGCCCAAAACGCCGAAAGGATCTGTGTTGTAGATCTGAGAGAAGTCTAACCGTTGGATTTTTGCTTGGAATGGACATGGGTGCATGGATGTGTACCACATGCCAGAGAATTGAAAAGACAGGTGAGAGTGGTGGGACTCGAAGACATCATCGATGGAGACGTGGATCCTCCGGAACGTGCCATGCACCACTATGGTTAAAGGTGACAGTTGTGTTGTGGGCCCGGAGAATAACGTAAATTGGAATTTTGGATTTCAGGGAGTGTAGTGACAGGGAGTTGGAAGTCACTGCATAGCGAACTCCCAGGTACCGAAAACCCGAAGTCCCTAAACCCGAAGTCCCGAAGTCCCGAAGCCATCGGAGACTGAAGAACCGTAATAGGTTTTAAGGGCGATAGATGTGTTGTGGGATCGGAGAGCAAGGAAACTGAAATTTCGGATTTCAGGGATTGTAGCGACAAGAAGTTAGGAGTCACTGCATAGTGACCTCCCGGGTACCGGAAACCCGAAGTCCCAAAAATTGCAGAGCCGATAGAGCTCAGAAAACCTTGTGAAGTCAAATGTTTCTCACTCACGTTGGTTTATGATTATTGTGATTTTATTAAAGGTTTAAGGCCTGACAAACTTCGGATTGATTACACATTGCGTGTGTAGAGTTCAATGAGTGTCAGGACACCAGTTAATCGATGTCGAGTATAGAAATGGAAGAGGTGTGGATTTCCTCCATTTCAGAGGACGAAAGAGAAGGAAGAGATGTCAACCTGGGAGTCAAAGAATCGAAATCCATTGGGCATGGAAGAGAATTAGACAAGGAAGGGCACATAATGAAAATCATTGAAGGATTGCAAAGAGCCCAGGCATGCTGAGTTGATAGCCGAAAGCTCATGAAAGTCAGGGATCGGCATGGTGAATTCAACTTAAAAATGTTGAAGAGCCTGGAAAGAATAGAAAAGAAGCTGGAAAAAAAGAGTGACACAAGTAGATCAAGAAGTGTCATAACCCCTTAGAGGAGAAGAAGATCAAGGAGTGGTAGCAGACATTACCGTCTCTCCCCGAAGAATTCTGGCAGGGAAACACACAGTAGTTCAAGTCTGTCCCCTACCAGAAAACACCAAAAATCTGGAAAGGATAACTTGAAAGGGGAGATGAACACGATCAAGCCTCCAACATTTGATGCTGAACATAAGAAGGAGGAAGATGCAGAAACATGGTTGTTGGGCATGAGGAAATATTTTCAACTACAAAATTATTATTCACATGCAGAAGGAAGAATTGCGATGTATCAGCTAAAAGGAAAAGCAAACATGTGGTGGGATCAGTTTGTGCAAGTGCAACACATCAGAGAGAAAGATATCACTTGGAAGGAGTTTAAGAGGTATTTCGAGAATAAATACCTGACCAAAAGATACTATGATAGAAAGATGAAGGAGTTCTTCGAACTCAAGCTAGGTAGCATGACCATTGATGAGTATGAATGAAGTTTTCTGGAACAACTGAAGTATGTTCCATTCATCAAAGACGAGCTTTTCAAGATTCAGATATATTTGAGTGGATTTCCACCTTCCATGGGTGACAAGATTCAGTATGATGATCCTAAGACTATTGAAGAAATGATAAGAAGGGCTAAATGCTTATTTGAATAGCAAAGAGAAAAGCCTACCATTCAGAAGGCTTGGAATGATTAGAGGAAGTTGAAGAAGGAATAGAGGCAGAAGGGAAACAAGACTTCCTTTTTCAGAAATATTCTTTAGGGACAACCATCATTTAGAGAGCTGAGAATGACTGAAGAGGGAGCACAAAGACAGAGACAGATGCCCATTCAGTGTTGGGGCTGTAAAGGAAACCACAAGTACAAAGATTGTCCCCATAAAAATGGTAAAGCGAGAATTGTTCATACTGTTCAGCAAGATGAAACAATGGAGGATATGGGCAGTAGAATGTTGAGGATCTATGCAGCCCTGGACAACAAGTAAGCAGAATTTCAATCACACATGATTGAATTGGAAGGTATGATTAACAACCAACCACTTATTATTTTAATTGATTTAGGGGCTAGCCATAGTTATGTAGATCCTAGGGTGGTGGAAAGTTTGTGTTTATCAAGAAGCAAACATGAAAAGTCTTGGCTAGTGCAGTTGGCCACAGGAACCAAAAGGAAGGTCACTGAATTGGTTAAGTCTTGTTCAGTGGACATGGGTGGATTGAGCACTAAGGTTGAATTAAATATTCTGCCTTTAGGTTATTATGACTGCTTAATTGGGATGGACTGGTTGGACCAGCACCATGCCCTTTTGGACTATCGTAACGAGAAGTTCACATGCCTGGATGAAGAAGGAAATCAGAAAAAAGTCCAAGGAATTCCTAGAGCCGTGGCTGTTAGAGAAATCTCATCCATACAACTGAAGAAAGGTTGTCAATTATTTGCAGCCCGTGTGGGAGAAGCATCCATAGATGCAGTCTCGAAGCTGGAAGACCATGAAGTACTCACAAAGTAAAAGGACATATTTCAGGACGTACCTTGACTACCTCCGAAGAGAGACATCGATTTCTCTATAAATTTGATACCAGGAGCAGCTCCAGTTTTGAAAGCTCCTTATAGAATGAGTGCACTAGAGCTGAAAGAGTTGCAATTGTAGCTCGAAGATCTACTAAAGAAGGGGTACATTTTCCCTAGTGTGTCACCTTGGGGAGCCCCAGTCCTATTCATGAAGAAGAAAGATGGGACATTGAGACTGTGCATTGATTTCTGACAGTTGAATAAGGTAACTATCAAGAACCAGTATCCTCTGCCAAGGATCGATGATCTTTTCGAACAGTTGAAGGGTGCGAAAATATTTTCAAAAATATATCTCAGATTTGGATATCACCAAGTGAGAATAAATGAGGAGGACATCAACAAGACCACCTTTAGAACAAGGTACGGTCATTACGAGTTCACAGTGGTGACGTTTGGATTTTCAAACACACCTGTTGTTTTCATGTCCTTAATGAATGGTGTATTCAGGGACTATTTAGACAAGTTTGTCATAGTCTTCCTGGACGACATCTTGGTGTATTCCAAGTTAGAGGAAGAGCATGAGAAACACCTGAGAATGGTACTACAAGTGTTGAGAGAACACCACTTGTATGCCAAGTTGAGAAAGTGCTCATTTTATCAAAGGCAGATTCATTACTTGGGACATATTATATCAGAAGAAGGGATCGTTGTGGATCCTAAAAAGGTTGAGGCCATCTGAGAATTGTCAGCACCAAGGAATGTGGCGAAGATTATATCTTTTATGGGTTTGGCAGGTTACTACAGAAGGTTTATAGCAGGATTCTCAAAGATAGCTCATCCTATCACTTCCTTGAAAAGGAAGGAGAAGAAGTTTCAGTGGATGAAATAGTGTGAGAGCAGTTTCTAGTGATTGAAGTAGTTGTTAACTAGAGCTCCAATCCATAGTATTGCAGATCCAAATATGGAGTTCGTGGTGTGCACAGATGTGTGTAAGGAGGGGCTGGGAAGAGTTCTCAGCCAAGAGGGATTTGTAATCTATTATGAGTCCTAAAAGTTGAAAGAGCATGAAAGGAATTATGCCACTCATGATTTAGAGCTAGCAGCAATCATCCACGCATTGAGGAAATGGAGACATTACCTCATGGGAAGGAGATTCAAATTGAGAACAAACCACAACGGTCTAAAGTATTTATTTGATCAGATGATTGTAAATGATAGGCAAACCATATGGCTGGAGTTTATGTGTGAATATGACTTTGATATCAAGCATATCAAAGGGAAAGAAAATAAGGTGGTTGATGCACTCAACAAAAAAGTGCACGAATTACATACTACATCCATTAGCATGTACAGGATTGAGATTAAGGAAAGAATTTTGGAAGCTACAAATGTTGATTTGTAGTACAGAGGTCTGGTAGCAAAGCTACAACAGCGTGAGAGACCATAGACCCAGGGAAGTTACACCTTGGGAACTGATGGATTACTTCTGTATAAAAACAGAGTGTATGTACCCAATGTCCGAGAATTGAAGCTGGAAATTATAAAAGAAATGCATAACGTGGCTTATGTTGGACATCCTGGATATCAAAAGAATATGGCAGCAGTCAAAAGACATTACTTTTGGTTGGGTCTGAAGAAAGAAATCGTTGAATACATCACCAGATGTATGGAGTTCCAGAAATTTAAGGTTGAGCATAGGCACCCAACAGGGTTGTTGTAGCCTTTACCCATTCCTGAGTGGAAATGGGAAGTGGTGACAATGGATTTTATCACAGGATTGCCCAGAAAAAGCAAGCAGCATGATTCAATCATGGTGGTGGTGGACAAGCTTACAAAAGCTTCCCACTTTATTCCACTAAAAACCACTCACAGGGCAACAGATGTTGATGATATATTCTTAAAAGAAGTGGCACGCTTGCACGGAATTCCTAAGACAATTGTGTCTGATAGGGACCTGAAATTCACCTCAAATTTCTGGAAAAGACTGTTTAAGGGATTAGGAATGAATATGAACTTTAGTATAGCATATCATCCTGAGTCTAATGGTCAGACAGAAAGGGTGAATAGAGTAATAGAAGACATACTGAGAATGTATGTGATGGATAAACCATCAAGGTGGGAAGACTACCTGCATTTGGTAGAATTTGCCTACAATAATGGGTATCATACATCGTTGAAGATGAGCCCATTTGAAGCACTTTATGGAAGAAAGTGCAACACTCCAGTGAGCTAGGATAATCCAGGTGACAGAGCAGTAGTTGGGCCTGAGTTGCTCAAAGAGATGGAAGACCAAATGATAAGAATTAAACAGAATCTAAAAGATACCCAGGACAGGAAAAAAAGTTACGCTGATAGTAACAGAACCCATAGAGAATTCAAAGTGTGTGACCACATTTTCCTGAAAGTGAAAACTAACAGGAGTTCCCTGAAGTTGGGAAGTTGCGCCAAGTTGGTAGCAAGATTTTGTGGGCCGTTTGAAATCCTGGAAAGGGTTGGGCCAGTTGCATACATGCTTGCATTACCTGCATCTATGACTATACATAATGTGTTTCATGTTTTACTGCTTAAGAAATATATACCTGATGCTAATCATGTTATTGACTGGAATGTGGCTCGGGTGGAACCAGAAGGTGTCCTGCAAGTGCATCCTGTGTGCATATTGGATAGGAAAAACAAACAGCTCCGGAATCGAGCTATAGAGCCTGTAAAGGTCTAGTGGACCTGGTATGGTCATGAGGACACGACATGGGAGCATGCAGATGCTATGCGGGCAGAGTACTCACATCTTTTTGAAAATTTTGAAAAGCTCGCAGAGACAGTGTAAGGTTGCACTGAGGATAGTGCAGAAATAAGGGGAGGGGGATTGTAGTGTCTCCAAGATCGAGCCCTTTGTAAGTTTGATCTATGAAAGGAATTGTAAATATATGTTATAGGCTGGTGAGCCAAGTTTGTATAAGCCGATGGGCTTATGTGACTGTTAGGCCAGAGAGCCTAAGTGTTGGAGGCCAAGGGCCTGATTTTGTACCTATATGTATGTAGCACATTAATAAAATTATAACACCATCACGTGTAGACCGACCATGATGAATGAGTGATGGGGGACTGAGCTTCCACAGAGTGGGCAAGGAATTAGGGGCTAGAAGGTGGGAAAAGGGGATAAGTGTTGAGCCTAGGGGTTTAATCCTTGGGAATAATATTTTATTATTATTCAAAAGAACATGTGCATTTTATGTTTTTTTTATCCTAAGTTCCTGGCAAGAGGAAAACATGAAAAGGGGATTCATGATGATGGAATGCATGTAGTTCCAAGGGTGACAAGTGTCAACCCTGGTGCATGCAAATAAAATGGCCGAGATGAGCTGTGAGAGGGGTCCCTCCTCCATTCCACCCGACTGCCTGAGTGTGTATGGATCTCTGAACAGTAGGACAAACCCGACCTCTGCAAGAATACCTCGTGCGTTCATGAGAGCCGGAAAAGCCTGTGTTTGTTTTTGAAAATCCATGTACACCCTCTGTTTTGGAGAGTCGAGAAGCCTATGTTCATTTCTGAAAAGTTGGGTTTACCCTCTTCGTTCTAAGCCATGGAGTCTGTGGCAATCCCTGCAGGAATTGCTTGTCATGCAATCCTAAAAACCATCACCGTGAGACCTTGCCATTGTTACTTAGCCTGTTTGGGAAGCCCATGTTTGTATTCCTAATTGGTTGTGGTGGCCACACAGAGATGGACTACGCATGGCTTGCTGGCCAGTGCAAGTTGTGATTGAGCCTGTGTATGACCTCTCTCCAGGTGAGGGAGGTGATTGTTGTTGGAAGAGACAGGTTGTCAGGCATGTGAGATACTCTTTCCAGGTGAGAGAGTTTGTTGGGAAGTGGTTTCGTCCAGAGAGTGTCCAGCACCAACTTCGGGCTCTGAGACTTGATGATCCGACCTGTTGTCGAGACCCAAAGAGGGAGGTGTAGCACCAATGGACTATGCTTGTGAAGGTGTATACTCCCGGGCGGAACAGGCATGTGGGGAATGAGAGTCTGGAAGTAGTGGGTGTAAGATGGCACCCTCGGAAGAATCCTTCTAGTCTTTTTGTGTTGTTTTCCCTGTAACCTCAGCCTAGCCTAGGATTCCTTTCCTTGGGGTGGAGCTTAGTCCCAGCTCGGGGGTGACCCACTACTGAGCTGATGAGCAGTGTGGTCTAAGGATGGGAGGTTCGTGGAAGGCCTACACATGGTTTGTGTAATCGCCAAGGTTTTCAAAGATAAGTATCAGATGATTTTTTATTTATAATTCTGCATCTCTGTGTAATTATAACTATCATGTATTCTGTTGTGCATATCAATTTAATGTTAATGTTATTGATTGTATATTATAGAAGTAAATAATATGTTTACTCTGAGCTCAAATGTATTTCTTTTCTTAAATGCATGTGGATTATATAATGCTTGTATGAGCTATGTAAAAGAGTGTTACAATTTGGTATCAGAGCGATTAATTTTTGGTAACAGAAAAAGTAGCATTACAGCTACTGAAGGACAAAAATGGGGTCTGAGAAAAGGTCGCCAGCAAGTGCAAAAGGAGAAGATGGATAAAGAGATCAAGGAGATTATAGCAGAACTCAGTAGGATGATGTTGAAGGTGAAACAAGAAGCACAAGGAGGCTATAAGTATGAATGGCCCTTGAATAAAAAATTAAAGTGTCTCGTCCAACAATTGGTTTCCAAGAGGTAGTGAAAAATGTTGAGGAGATGGTTAAGGCAAGTTGAAGGCCTCAATGACATTGAGGAGATGGTTTTCATTTGCGAGACACAAGTTGGAGAAAACCTCAATGAGGATGAGGAGATATCGGTCGAGGATACCGTAGACTACTAGGAGGGAAGAGATGAAAATGAAGATTTCCGGGAGGGAAATGAGAAGAGATCGGGTGAAGATCTCACAGAGTGCCAGGAGGGAAGGACAAAAATTTCATCTTTCCAAGTGGGAAATACAAAGGAGATGAGACTATGTGAAAGTATCAAGAACTCAGAGGAGAGTTCATATCAGCAAGGAGTGTTGTTAGAAGAGGATAAAAAATGCATTCTAACGATTGAGGGAATTGGGATATTCCTTCCAAATAGCCCAGCAGAGGCTAGTGCGAGTGCTACACGTGAGGAGGTGATGCAACAAGAATCCAGAGAAGAGGCCATGGGGCCAAATATTTTTAACAATTTGTGTGTTGCAAATTCAACAGAATATGGAAAACCAAGTGAGACTTTCGTTAAGGAGGAGATTGAGCAGACATTGAAATCTGCCTAAGAAATGGAGAAAGAAGAGAATTCGGTGGAATTGCTCATAAATTTCATCAAGGGATATGAACAGGAGATGATCGTAGAATTGGAACCTACAACAGAGGAGAGAGTAGAAAACAACATGGATATTTTTTATATGTGTGAAGAGTTGGAAGCATTGGAGGAAAGGGTAATGGTGCAAACTCGGTGCATCTAACAGGTTAAGTTGGAGATATAGGATGGAGAAAAGAAGAAGAAGCATAGCAGACTGCAAAAGAGGATCCAGCTAGTGGACCAGTTGGATAACGAAATTGAATAAATAAGAAGATTTATGTTGAGATCAGCGTAGGAGGTAGCCAACAATAGAGTGAGGTGGAACAAAGGAGATATTGCAGTGACATCAGGGAAACAACAACAACAAAATCATAGAAAAGGAGCAGATGGAAAACTCCAAAGTGAAGTTTCATATGCTGGAGGATCTCAACAGTAGCAGCAGGGGAGCCATGAGGTGGAGCTCATGATTTTTGACAACGTGAGAGTATGATGCAGGAGAAATGATCCACCTAAACAACGCGCTAGAAAGATAGCACATCCGCACACTTGTAGGGAACAAAACCTAAAGAAGGACGCACCAGTCCTTTCAAATTTTGAGCATAAATTAAAAATTTGAAGTAATTTAAGTCTGTAAGGCTCAAGGAAAGCCAATACCACGTGTTTGTACAAGATGCATGTGAAGTCACCTTAAATGGTTGACAATTAGGTAGATTTAGGTTTGATTCAGATGAGATGTCCATTTATTGTAATTTAATGAGGTAGGTGGAGGAAGGTGCAAGAAGCCCCTCCTCTGTAAAGAGATCAATGTATCAAAATTCATTAGTGGTGGTTGAGAATAGAAGAAAAAGAGAGGAGAGGAGAACCATCTATATTAATACAAAGAGCATTTTTTCATGCATATGAGGTTTCTGTGTGTTTTTATGAGTTTTTATTAATGTATTTGAATGTTTACTATGTGTTTCTAGATTCCATGGATGTATGTATGGTTTCCGTTTGCAAAACTTTATATCCTTGTAGTTTTCTGAGTATTATAGGCTCTTAGGCTTGTGTGGAGTGCGCACCAAAGTAATTGAAGTACTCTATGAAGCCAGCGCAAGGAGTGTGCAAGAAATCTGTTTCGAGTTCAGGGAAGAGTGTGCGAGGTGGGCACACTAGAACAAGATTTAATATGAGAAGGGAAAGTTGTGAAGGGAGACACACCATATTTATTGAACACTCTAAGGAACCAGTGCAAGGAGTGCGCTAGAAATCTATTTTGAGTTATGAGAGGAGGTTTCCAAGTGGGCACACCATAGGGTATGTGAAAGGAGTGCACAGAGCCATGCAAGGAGTGCGAGGGAAGATTATTTTTAGACTCGTTTTTTCAGAAGAAATAGTGTGAATTTTCACCGAACAAGTGCAAGGAGTGCATAGATATGCAATGGAGTATATAAGCTCAAGGAAGACCTGTGCAAGGTGTGCACAGGGACAACCCTTAGCTAAGTGTTGAAAAGTATCAGGGAAGACGAGTACAAGGAGTTCACATAAATATTTTATAAATATCTTTAAGTCTAAGCTCAAGAGAAAGAGCGTCAAGATTCCAGGAGGGCAGAAAGTTGTATTGAGGGAGAAAAGGGCTAAGTCCCCTTTGAAATATTGAAAATTAAGAAAATCTCAGGAGAAAAAGAATTTCACTTTCCAGGAAGGAAGGAGGTTCTGTTGAAGAAGAGAAAGGGGCAAGTCCCTTTTAAAACCTTGAAAGAGTAAGAATATTAGGAGGAGTATAATTTTCAAAGCACAAACCAAGGTCGAGCAGATAGCCTTGCAGGAGAAGGTTCAAAGGCCAACCCTTTGAAAGGTTTGAATAATCCTTCATTTGAAAGAAAGTGCAAACAACCATAGAGGATAAGCTACAGGAGTTGTTGGATCAGATGCAGGAGAAGATATGGACCATTGGATCAAAGTACATATGGAAGGAGGAGTGCATAGAGGAGAAGGACAAATCTCGTCCCTCAGATCTATGTGCGTGGATTGCGAGCCGTCAGATCCAGATAAGTAGTGCATATGTTAAATCTTGGAAGTCCTTCAGAATTCGAAGGTCCAGAGGTTTTTCATAATCAAGTTTAGAGGAGACAGGACTTTAAAAGTCACAAAGTCCAAAGTGAATAAGGACCATCCATATGTAATGACACGTGTCAATGGATCATTGAGTTTGGAGGATTGGCTATCTGAGAGCCTAGAGGTGAGAAGTGTTGAGTCCACCCGAAGCTTTGAAGAGCGGAGCTGATCTCGACCGTCAGTCAAGGAGGAAGCATGTTGCAGGAGATATGGTAGCTTAGAGGTCTGGTACTCCAAAGGAAATCGAGTAAAAAGTCTTGAGAATCTCTCGAATTCCCGAAGGCGGGAGGTCATCGCATCTATCTGTCAAAAAGGACACATGGAGCACAAATCTGAGCTCTGTTAGTTTGGGATTTGGGGATAATAAAGTTTATTTTTTTGGAGGATCCCCAAAGGCCTCTAGGGCATAGTTCATCACAGTCATCTTTTGTAAGAGACAATGTGGCACGAGATCATGAAGTCCAGAGACTCGACACTCTAGAAGATTTTATTTGTAAGTTGAGTTGGAAAGAGAATCCCCAAATGCCTGAAGGTTGGAGTTAATCTCGACCATTGGTCAAGGGAAGCCACATTGAGGGAAGATATGACTCTTTGGTAGTTTGGCACTCTGAAGGGTTGAGGGTGTGGCCAGTCCGGAACTCCTGAAGCCTAGAGTTCTGGAGTAGATATGGGTCAGTGATTTCTGGAAGAGGTGTGGTATGTTGATTTGAGCCCTTTGTGTATTCATCAGTTCAGCACTACGATGGATCTGGGGAGTAGATCTTCGAAAATCCCCGAAGCCCATAATTTCATAGAGGATATCATCCAATGGATGCTAGGAAGTTGTGGACCATTGATCCACCTCCCTTCACAAGTTTTCCAATTCGTCATTTTGGGGGATTGAAATTTTAGTATTTCGAGAAGCTCTAAAGACTGGAGGCCTGGAATAGATTTCCACCATTGATTTTTTGGGAGTGAATGAATTTAGATCTATCTCCCTTTGGAGGTTCGCCAGTTTGTCACTTCGGAGGATTGGAGGTGTTGTGCAATGGAAAGATCTGAAGTCCAGGAGCCTGGAGTACGCATTAGTCATTGATCTGTGGGAGCACCTGAACCATCCAATCAGGTCCGGGGTTCGATGCTCTAGAAGAATAAGGTGTTTGGAGTGGTGAGAAACTATGAATCCTAGAGCAGTGAAGAGATCTTAGTCGTCAGTTGCAAAAAAGTTGTGGACCGTCCGATCGGTTATTCTCCGTGGAATTCAAAGTTTGGTTTTTCGGAGGTAAATAGGAGTCAAGGGATGAAAATCTTTGAAGCCTGGAGTGTGGAGTATTTAGAGGCCATCGATTTGAAGTGGACGTAGACTGTTCGATCTGCTAAGCACTCCATAAGTCTTGCGGTTAGTGAGTTCACAAATTCGAAGTAGTTGAAGTGTCGATGTGTTGAAACTTATAGAGCCTGAAGCTCTGGAGCACCTGGATTTGTGCCAATGGTCATATGTGGATTTCAGTCATGGAAAAGTGGCTTGTGCCTAAATTTTTATTTAAAAGGTAAAGGGGATCAATGATAGCCCGCAAAACTTTGTTGGACCTATGAGAAGAAGACAATAAGGACCTGTGTTTGATTTTGGGGGATCAGTAGGAACTCGAGAGTTGATCCATCTTTCATTTTGAATGATCCTAGATAGGGATATTGCGTGGACCCCAGGAGGGGCTGGGGGTCTACATCATAAATTAAATACTTTCAGGATGAGAGGAGGGCTCCAAGGAAAAAAATTCATATTACTAATCGATGGTGGGGCCTCCCACAACTTCATTTATGCTACTTTGTAGAATAGGAGACTTCTCCCTATCATTGAGTTTTATGGATTCTTAGTTGAGGTATCAAGAGGACATACCATTCCATGTGACAGATACATTCCACAAATGATTCTTACCATGGAAATATATAACTTGGCATAGGATTTCTATGTGATGGACCTTTCGGACACCAATGTTATACTTGGAGTCCATTGGTGTAGCACCTTGGGACCTATCACTACAAAATACAAGACTATGGATATGTCCTTCAATTATGAATAAGGAAGGAGGGTAACCTTGAAGGGAATTCCAAAGAATACATCTAGGGTGGTTTCAACAAAGTGCATGGAGGTTGTTTTTAGGCATGGGGATGTGGCTTATGCAGCAGAGTGCCTAGTTGTCACCCAATCCACTCAAGAAGAGTGCCAACACTATTCACAAGATATGCAAAGGATAATTGACAAGCATGAGAAGGTTTTTGGATAGATTCCCTGAGGGAAACTGCCAGATAGAGGATTTAAGAACATTATAGAACTAGAGGAAGGAGCCAAACTAGTCATTACCACACCCTACAAGAACCCAAAGAAATTCAAGGATGAAATCGAGAAGGCCATCAAAGAACTATTGGACATGGAGAATATTAGGTCAATCTCAAGCCCATTTTCACCTTCAGTTGTGTTGGTCAAGAATAAGTATGGTACAATGTGTATGTGCATTGATTACAGGGCCTTAAACAAAAAGACAATCAAAAATAGGTATCACATTCCAAGGATATATGAGTTATTGGATGAGATTCATGGTGAAATTTAATTCAAAAAAATTGATCTACGCTCTGGATACCATCAAATTAGGATGAGGGAACTAGATTTACACAAGAATCCTTCAGATGCCACTATGGGCACTATGAATTTCTAGTCATGCCCTTTGGATTAACCAATGCACCAACCACTTTCCAATCATGCATGAACCAAATAGTCAATAAACAATTGAGGAGGTTTCTATTGGTTTTCTTCAATGATTTTATGATAAATAGCAAGACTTGGGAGGATCACCTTAGGCATTTGGATAATATATTAAGCATCATGGAAGAACAAGAATTGTATGCCAAAGAGTCCAAGTGCAAATTTGGGATGCCAAAAGTCTTATACTTGGGGAACATCATTGGGGAAAAAGGGGTACATGTTCATCAAGAGAAGATACAATCTATCTTGTATTGGCCCACACCCAAGACACTTATAGAGCTCAAGGGATTCTTTGGGATTTGCAACTACTATAGGAGATTTGTTAAGGGTTTTCACAGCTATGCGCACCACTAAATGATTTTACCAAGAAGGGTGCATTCAAGTGGAGTCATGAATCAAAACTAGATTTTGATAACATGAAGAAGGTCATGAGCACTTTCTTGGTCCAAGCCTTACCATATTTCTCCCAACAATTCATGTTAGAGTGTGATGGGGAAGGAATTGGGGCTATACTCATGCAGAACATGCATCCTGTTGCTTTTGAAAGCATAAAATTAAGAGGGAATGATTTATTGTACACCATATATGATAAGGATATGCTATCTATCATGCATGCACTATACAAGTTTATACAATACTTGGTGGGGGGGGGGGGATTTGTAGTCATAATTGATCATAAAATCCTCAAACATGTTCTAGAGAAAAAATATCTTAATGAAAGGCAAACAAAATGGGTAAGTAAGATCCAAGCCTATGACTTTGACATATAATTTGTTAAAGGGAAAAACAATTTGGTAGTAGATGCTTTATCTAGAAGACCCTCAACATATTCCATGTCAGAGATATCAGTTGAATGGAAATCACATCATTTGGTAGAGTACTCAAAAAACAAGTTTGCATGTGAATTGATGAATGGCCAAGTCTAGGATGATAGGTATATATTTTTGGATGATATAATATATTATAAAGGAAGGATCTATTTGGTTCGTGAATCAAAATTCAAGAAGAGGGTGTTGCAAGAATTTCATTACTCACCACTAGTAGGGCATCAAGGATTCCTCAAGGATTACATACAAATTAGGGAGAGGTTCTCTTGGAGGGGCATCAAGGAGGATGTTATGTGCCACATTAGGGAGTGTGCCACGTGTCATAAACACAAGGATGAACAAACCCACCCAAAAAGTTTATTGTATCTTCTTCCCATTCCAAAACAAAAATTGGAAAGTATATCTATGGATTTCATCATAGGATTTCCCAGGGTATAGGGAAAGGATGGAATTTTGGTGGTGGTAGATCACTTGACAAAATTTTCTCATATTTTTCCATATCCATGGAGTATAGCGCATCCCAAATAAAAAAAATATTTTTCAAGGATATTTTCAGATGACATGGGCTACCCAGGACTATTGTGAGTGACAAGGGAAGTAGATTCATGAGAACTTTTTGGCAGGAGTTATTTACACTTTTTGGTACTGAGTTTACCCCCAACACTAGTTATCATCCAAAAATAGATGGTTAAAATAAGATAGTCAACCAATGGGTGGAAGGTTACCTCAGGAATTATGTGAAAGGACAACAAAGGGCATGGGTTAAATGGTTACACTTGGGTGAGTACTATTACAACACTACTCACCACATGTCCATTGGTATGTCTCCTTTCAGAGCATTATATGGATATGACTCTCTCACCTTCATGGAGATCGCTTTTGGGTGTATTAGAGCCCCTATGGCTAAGGAGTGGATACAAGAAATTCAATACATACTCAGAGAGATCAAGTATCATTTGCAAAGGGACCAAAACCAATAGAATTTTTATGCAGATAAACACATAGTGGAGAGTAGTTTTGAGGTGGGTGACTTGGTCTACATAAGGGTCCAACCATATTGGAAGGAATCCATCAAGAAAACTAGCACTGAGAAGATCAAGCCCCATTTTTATGGGCCATATAGGGTGAGAAGAAAGGTGTGTGTGGTTTCATACGAGCTAGAGTTACCACCTGGGAGAAAGATTCATAATGTCTTTCATGTGTCATGCATAAAGAGAGCATTTGGGCAGCATGTTACTACTAATTAAGAGTTTCCACTGGTTGATGAGGGAGGACAATTGATCTTGATACTAGATGAGATATTGGATATGAGTGAGAAGAAGCTAATAAACATGATTATGAAGGAGTATTTGATCAAATGGAAAAGTTTTCCAATAGAGGATGCCACATGGGAGGGTGAACAGGTTTTACAATATCTAGGTTTAAGATTGTTTGTGGGAAAGAAATTTCAAGTAGGGGAGACTATAATTTCCCCTTCCATGTTATGATTGACCACAGGGGACTTAGTAGACTAGTTTTCCCCCCTATGCTATACTCTCATTGGGAAAAAAGGGACTAAGAGGAAAAAAGGGGTCACCAAATAATTAAAGTTAATTTAAATGGTGACAAAGATTAAGCAGAAAAACGTAAAGTGGCTTTATGAGTTAATTGGAGAAAATAACCTTAGGTAGCCTAAATAATAATTTAAGTGATAATTAGAAGATGGGATAAAAAGGAATGAGGGTGACTCAC
This sequence comes from Picea engelmannii, assembly GCA_009831015.1. Taxonomy (NCBI): domain Eukaryota; kingdom Viridiplantae; phylum Streptophyta; class Pinopsida; order Pinales; family Pinaceae; genus Picea; species Picea engelmannii. The sequence goes on along the minus strand of ML781599.1, from coordinate 260,203 downwards.
TCATTCATTCATTTTGGATCATTTTTCACTTGCATCTTTGAGCTCTATAGCTTGAGCATTTTGAGTGAACAAACCCTAGAGATCGGAAAGGAGGTGAAATATTCCTTTGTTACTGATACAAGATTGGACAAGGTGGTGAAATATCCCACCCTCACCATTTTATCCATATCATATAAGTTTCAGGAGTTTTAGTTGTGATTTATGGAGCAGGGGCACAACCTTGAGGATTTTTGCATAATTAGGGTGCATTGTCAAGGAGGAAGAGGTTCAATTTGGTTATAGGACATTAGATACTAGAAATATATTGTTTCAAGAGTTTTTTCCATCCCTAAATTTTCTCATCATTATTTGGGGTTCTATCAATCCATATTGATTTATTCTCATTTTTGGATGAGTTAGCCTGAGGGAGGGTGCACCTAGGCATAGAGATTCAGAGCTATGAGGTTCATATCTACAGATACATCCAATGAAACCCATCATAGGTGATATCCATATCATATCCTTTAGGGGTGAAACATTATGTCATAAGTTAGAGGCCATATCTAGTGAGGACGAATTTCCAAGAGGGGTTTCCAGCCAGATAGGGGTGCAACTTAGCCATAAGATTATTGCATAGAGAAAAAGGGAAACAAATTGATATCCATATCTTGCATGCAGTTGTTGGAGGTTCAAAGGATCTTATATCTCTATTTTTTATTGTATGTTGGATCTATTCACAACCACACTCATTATTCTTCCATATTTATTCTAGATATGTTCATCTCTTATACTGAGGTCAACTTATAAATTAAATTAAATTTAGATATGAATCTTTGTGGAAATTCTCTTGTTTTTGATCTAGGTGGATATCGGTGGCCACCCACCTCTTCCAACTAGATCACATATACTTTTCATCTTGGCGTTTTGTTTCTATATTTTCAATTCCTAAACTTCTAAGGCCATTTTAAGGCCATAAACAATGTTTTTTGGGCCTGCCACAGTAAGACTATAGATAGAGTCAAAGTGTGACGACATAATGTGTAGTCCTTGGATATACCTTTATAATTGGATGTCGTGCACCTAAAATGGAGATTGTATGAAACATTTACGACTCCGAGAAGTTGATGTACCAACTTACCCCATCAAGGCCCACATGAATTTTGGTTCTTCATCTCCTAGGGTTATTTTTTTGGATGTCTAGCGTTTTATGATTACTTATTTATGCTAAAAAGGGACCGAAAGCCTCATTGTAATATGCTCAGGATAATGCATGTATCCACCACATATTTTCTAAGAGATTAGCTACCACCATTCGAGCAAAAATGTTTCATTTTTCATTTTATAGTTTCAACAGATTTATTTATTGAATAGAAGCTAAGTTTCATTGTATCTATGTTATCATTATATGTATACTTGTGTTAATTTTATATATCTATGTTTCATTTCATTCCGCTCATAAATATGGATTAGTGGTATCAGATCACTCTGCTCTTCATTTTTTCTCTATTCATGTCCCTAAAGAGGTCAAGGTATAAGCAGTTGTGTCTCCAACCAATTGAGCATTTTCAAGATCGACCTCGCCGAACTCGACGACTGCCCATGGAGGGAGAAAAGAGAGATGATGGGCCAGGAGATCCCTTTAAAATTTTTCTCTAAGAATCCTTTGCATGACATATGAACAAGATGATGGATAATTTTGTGCCAATCCTTCAATGACTGCCTCCAGGCAATGCATCTTCCTCGAGTAGAAGAGCCATCCCATTCAAGGTACAAATCAATTTTGGTATTACTATATTTCAAGGTAAAATATATGCAGATGTTGTAGACAAATGGTTAAACCTTCTAGAAGGGAATTTTTCTATCAATAACTTTTTTATAGAGAAAATATTACATTTGTGCTCCTTAAGGTTGTCCCCCATGTCAAACATTGGTTGGAGAATTTCTGTGAGAAAAAGGAAACAAAGGAATATACATTATTTGTAGTCGCACCCACTTGAGGTTCTTTCAAGGATTCTATTAAGGAAAAATACTACCATGTTGGAAGTTATCATGACTTATATACAAGATGGACCACATTGTGGAAGGAAAGGGACCAAACAGTGTCAGCATTCACTAATGTCTTCCATACCTTATGCACCAACATTGGTATCAAAGAATATGAGAAAAATCTAGTGCTCAAGTACTGCAATGGTTTGCATAGATACATCCAGATACAAATGGAGTTTCTAGACATATCGTCTTTGGGAATGACCTGTCGATATGTTGCCAAAATCAAGTAGAAGTTTAAACAAAATACATGATAGTTTGGGTCTGCAAACCCTTCATAGTATAAGCATGGAAAAGGTGTCCCCAACTCGTAGAACAAAGGATAGAGAAAGGATGGATAGCCTCAGGACAACCAGTCCGATCCAAAAACAAGGAAGGACAATGGGAATACAAAGAAAGACACTGGGAAGTGGTGCAAGTTGCATAAGATCCCCTGGAATAACACCACTGAATGACACTCAAAGAAATCATTGGTGGTTGAGGTGAAACCCTCTGAATAAAATGTGGCCTTTGAATCTAAGTCACAAATAGAAAAAGCGAGATAGATTATCGATGTAGAACCCATTGCCACCGTTGCTATCACCAAGGTTTAGCCTACTGGACCTGATGAACCAGAGAAATATGAGCACCTCTTTCATTCATAGATGTGGGTGAAGGGTACTCTGTTGCACTTCATTATTGATATCGTTATCCAAAAGAACCTCATCTCAACATAGGTCATAAATCATTTGGATCTATCGACAACACCACACCCACAACCATAAACCATCAGTTGGCTCTACCAAGGGAGCGATCTCTGCATCAACTAACAGTGTTGCCTGGCCTACGACATTAAGCCCTTCAAAGATGAGGTATTGTGTGATGTCGTTCCACTTGAAGTTTGTGATGTTATTTTGGTCCAAACTTAATTATGGAAACATCATGTTGTATATGAGTCTAGGAGTCATAGTGTTATTGTTACTTTGGATAGGAAATTTTGAAGGATACACGAGGTATTCCCACCTACATCCATTTCCTTGATATTTTCCAAGAAATGCATGAAGGTCATCTCTCAGACTAGGAAGTTTTTCTTCTTCATGATTCGCACTCAAAGTGAGTGGAAGGTTGCAACCACATCCATGGCCTCCATGGTAGGTCTCTCCACACAACAAACTAAAGTGGATAATGTCGTGGAAGAATACAAATATATCTTCTCCTCACCCAATGGGATACCTTTGCACTGTTAGGTCAAGAAATCAATCTATCTGACCCCCGATGCACCACTACCCAATGGGATAGTCTACCACCACTCTCTGTCATAAAATGAGGTAATAAAGCACCATATCCAAGAGATTCTTAAAAAGGGGCACATCTAACCTATCTCATCACCTTGTGGAAGCCTAATCATGCTTGTGTGGTAGAAAGAAAGGACCTGGAGACTCTGCATTGATTATTGAGCCCTAAATAAAATCATAGTTAGGAACTGATACCCAATTCCTTGAATTGATGATCTCCTTGAAAAACTCAAGGGGGTAAAATACTTCCATAATATTGAGATGAAGTATGGCTACCACCAGGTCCCAATAGAGAAGAATGATGTATGGAAGACTGCCTTCAAGTCCAAAGAAGGAATTTTTGAATGGTTGTTCATGCCCTTTAGCTTGAAAAATGCCCCAACAAATTTCATGAGGATGATGGACGATATATTATGGCCTTTCACCAATTATTTTGTGATGGTGTATTTGGATGACATTCTCATCTTCATCAAGAGTTGGACAGAACACTTGCAGCATATTGAATAGGTTTTTCACACTTTGCGACAACACAAGCTATATGAAAATTTGGAAAAATGCTCCTTCAACATGAACATGGTCCAATACCTAGGCTACATTGTTTATGAGAATGGGGTGCATTTCGATCCAACAAATATCTAGGTCATTCATGACTTCCCAACCCCGACCACAGTCACTGAGCTTCAAATCTTCTTAGGTCTTGCGAATTTCTATCACATGTTAATGTTGGGATTATCCCACTTTGCATGTGCCCTTAGAAAAGTGACCAGGGGTGGAGGAAAGGAAATTTTTTTGTGGGGCCAATTGCAACATAAAGTGTTATATTATTTAAAGCAATGCTTGTTCATATCCCTGGTGCTCTCATTTCTCAAACTGCAACAACCTTTAGAGATTGAGACAAATACTTAAGACTATGTTGTGGGTGTAGTTCTCTCTCAGCATGGACATCATGTGGCCTATCATAGTGAGACACTATCAAATACCATCCGTAGGTACCCCAATTACAACAAATAAATGTGCTCCATTGTACAAGCATGCTGCCAATGGAGGCATTAAATTCTCGAGAAGGAGACAGTCATCCAGACTGGTCACAAGCCTCTACAATTCATGCAAACAAAAGGAAAATTGCAGAATGACCACCATCAGAAGTGGTCCACACACTTGCAGTAGTTCCATATCAACATCAAGTATAAGACAAGGAGAAACAATTGTGTCACTGACTACCTCAGTCAACCTCTAGTTCCAGCATTAACCACGGTTCTACAATCCTATGGACATGAGGCCTATAGGTGGCCCCAACTCTACGAGAGTGATCCTAACTTCTCCACTACCTACCATATGTTGGGCACAAACACAATTTTCATTGATTTCCGTCTTCAAGACAACTTGTTGTGTCATATGAACCATCTATGCGTCCCATCAAGTGAGAAAGAGAAGATTATTTTGGAATCTCAGTATAGTCAGGTGGTAGGACACTTCGACATAGAAAATATAGTGGTAGTGATGAAAAACTAATTTTATTGGTTGAAACTTCAAAATGATGTCAGTAAGTATATCAGGTCCTGCACCACCTACACCATTTCAAAACTGACCATTAAGAAACAAGGCATGTGAACCCCTCTACCTACTCTCAGCAAGACCTGGGAGTCCATCTCGATGGACTAAATTTCAGTCCTTCCTTCAACTAAGAAGGGAAATGATTGTGTCTTTATGGTGGTTGATTGATTTTCCAAAATGGATATTCTAGCCACCTGTAAGAAGAACATCACAACAGAGGCCACTTCCAATATCTTCTTCGAATGAGTGTGGATACATTTTTGGATACCACAAACCATCATCTTAGATAATGACAATCAGTTCATCATCACATTTTGGTTGAGCCTCTGGTCACGTCTAGACACTAATCTCACCAAACCCACGACCTTCCACCCCCAAATAGATGGCCAAACTGAGGTCATCAACATAATTATTGTGCATATCTTGTGCATGTACAATTCCAAGAATCCATGAGCATGTGATGAGAGTATTCCCTATGTTCAAAACAATTACAACAAATCCATACATAGCTCAACCAGCCACAACCCCTTTCAAGTGGGGTTGGGATTTTAACCCTTGGGTCCCATAGATGTTGCACTACCCCTTTTGTCCACACAGGAATAGTTGTCCCATGCTCAAACCGAAGTTGCAAAAGACACATGTTTCATTGAACGGATCCATGACATCCACCAAACGGTTTAGGATATTTTTTAGAAATCCAGTGCCAAGTACAAGAAGTACCATGATCAACACCAGATGGCACACAAGTTTCAGGTGGGAGATAAATTTTGGTTGCATTTGTAGAAAGAACGCTTTACATGACCCCATCATAAGATTCATCCATTCCACTATGGATCTTACACAATCACCAAGGTTGTGGGTGATATTTCTTTTGAGCACAACATTCCCCACTTCCTTGGTTTGCACCCAATGTTTAATGTGGACCTCCTTTGGCCATAATTTCCATCATTATTGGACACCTTAGAGATAGGTGAACAATTGACACCGAATGAAATCACACCTGATTGCATGGAACGAGAATCCATTGATCCGATCGTGGACACACAGGTCAAGGTTACTTGCCAATAGAAGCTTCATCTTTATCATTTTGTCAAAGCAGGGAAACTCTTGCACCAAGGCAAGTGGCTCACTTGGGGCTAAATTCAGCAAAACTTTCCTCATATGATGGGGGAACTCAACGCAATGGAGACCATTGCTTCCTGATGGGGGAGGAATGATCTAGGTGGATATTAGTGGCCACTCACCTCTTCCAACTGGATCACATACAATTTTCATCTTGGCAGTTTTGTTTTCTAGATTTTTGGGTCCTAAAGTTTTGGGGTCATTTTGAGGCACTAAATAGTGTTTTTTTGGCCTACCATAGTCACATTGTAGATGGAGTGAAAGTGTGATGACATAATTTATAGTACTCAGATAGACCTTTCCAATGGGATATCATACGCATAAAATGAAGATCGTATGCAAACGTTATGACCCCATGAAGTTGATGTACCAACTTACCCCATCGGGGCCCACATGACTTTTGGCGCTTCATATCCTACGGTTACATTTTTGGATGTGCAGGATTTTCTAGTTACTTATTGATTCTAAAAAAAATAGGCCTAAAGGCCTCATTGTAATGTGCTCAGGCGAATGTGTGTAGCCTCCACATCTCTTCTCAGAGATTAGCTACCACCATTCGAGCAAGATTGTTTCATTCTACATTTAACAATATCAGCAGATTTATTTATTGAATAGAAGTTTAGTTTCATTGTATCTTTGTTATCGTTCTCTATATACATATTTTTAGTGTTATAGATCTGTGTTTCATTTCTTTCCTCTCATAGATCAGTGTTATTCCTATTGTATCTTGTTATTTATAAGTTGTTTCTTTATATAAATCATTTACTTGCTGCAAAAGACTATTAATCCATGCCTGACGCAACTCAAGAAGGAAAACCTACAAACTATTTCACAAAATAACAAAAGGAGAAAAAAAAAATCTCAAACATTTCCAGGAAGATCAACTTGGGAGTCTTACAACTTGGGTCTTCCACTTTGTCCTCCTTGGAGATCAGGGAAAGGAAGGTAGCTTTCAAGGCTAGGAGAACATTGGAAAACAGGAAACAGTCCTCAACCAAGGCCCATACATAAAGTTTTATTATTGACCAACAACCTTGAAATAAAATAGTGGTGAATCCATCCAGGCCAAGTGATTTTCCTTTAGGCATCTCAAGACCAGCTAGTCCACTTCTTGAACATATATGGGTCACATTAGGGTGTCATTTTTTTCATGTGGTACAATATGGGGGATGTGGTGAGTGAATTTTTGAATTGCATGTCTTATTTCTTCTTTTGGTTCAGAGAGGTGAGATTTAAAGAAATTAACCGATTATTACTCCTTTTTTGCATGTTTTGTGAGAATTCTACCTTGGTTTTCTTTTAATGAAGTGATGTGATTGTGTTTCCATCTCTGCAGCATGGATCGATGAAACAATTTAGAATTATTTTCTCTCTTTTTGAGCCATATGAACCTCAATTTTTGCTTCCAAACCCTGTCCTCCTTTCTATCCCTGATGTCCAGCTGAGATTGGAGTTGCACTTCCTCTTTTATCAGCTACTATGTTCTTTCTTCAAGGACAATTTCTTGTTGGACTTGCTCCATTTGATTTACCATTTCATGTTTCCTTGAAAATATTGTTGAAATCTTCTTTGTTCCATAGTTTGAGTATTTCCTTGATGTTATAAATATTTTTCTACAATTTGTACATTTAGGAGCGAGAGCAAGGTTTGGATTCTATCCACTATAGTTAAATGTTTTCCAAGAAGTTGGGATGATGGATCCAAAATATTTCTAACCAGAATGGATGATTGAAGGGGATGTCTTTGATTTCTAGATCTATCATGATAAACCAATGATCTTAGCTTCCGCACTAAAGGATGGAGGATAATAGATGGATTCCATCTAGCATGATGGATTCAGAAACCAAGAAGTGGTCCAGCCTAAATGGTACTTGATGTTTCCCCCCTCTCTGATTATTCTAGGTGTGCAATCCATTCATTTTGTATAGATCCACCATGTTTAGAGGATGAATGGTTTCATTGAAGTCTCAAGAGTCACGATTGAGCCTTCTGATGCCCCCCATTTTTCATTAAGGGATGTTATTAGTTGAAATCCCCACCAATGGGCTAGTGTGCACTTCTGATGATTCGATTCATGTTTTGGATGGATTTGAGGAATTGGAGTTTGTATAGGATGGAATGGAGGACATAGAAGTTGGTGAGAAAGTCATATTTTGAGGAACCCACTAGCTTGAAGCGAGCTAAAAGTGAATGCTTGATTGAGAAAAAATTGGCCAAGGAGACTTTTGTTGATTCTTGAGGAGAGAAATATCCCCTACTTCACATTAGACATCAAGTGCAATGACTTGGGATCCCGACCAAATGTGGGGAGCTAGATTTGAAAAGAGAATTCTAAGTCATTTTTTTCTTGTAGCATGACTATGGTTGGTTTTTCCTTGAGGTCTTAGAAGCCTATGATTTCTTTTACCATTGAGGCCACAGATATTCCAAGAGACAATATTCATGAGAAATAGGGGGCTTGGGGGAAATTTGTCAATCATTAAGGAAATGTGGCCCAAGTTAACCAAAAGTTCACCGAGTTCTTGGAGAAGTTCCTTATTTCTTCTATGACCATTTTTTTCTCGTCACTCGAGGGTTTGGAGTTATCATGACAAGAAGATTTTTTATTCCTAAAGAGGGAACATAGGGATTACTATTGGAGATTGATTCTCAATCAATTTTTCTATGAACGAGGGCATATTTTAGTAGTTGGAACTGCTACTCTGAGATGAAATTTGGGTTTTGTAGTTCACAAGAGGATACTATGGATTAAAAATATAATTTTCCAAGATTCATCTTATTTCCATACTTTGAATCGATATGTTTTTTATAGTACTCATGCATTTCCTCTTCTCCATCAATTGATTATGAGGAGTTTGGATCCATGGTTTTGCGGTACTTGGCGTTGTCATTCGATTCATAGTCATCCTTGGAGTCCATCTCTAGTTGATTCTTGTAAGGAGGATTGTTTTCCCATGTTCTTATTCACTGTGGAAGAGGGTTTCAAAGGCATTTCTTGTTTTGATATCTTTGTTGGATCAATGGGGGTGTTATCACTGAAATAGCGTCGAAAACATTGCATGAAAATGATTACAGAAACACATCAATGCCAACAGTAATTAGTTCAATTGCAACACTAAAATACATTTCAAAAGGCAAAAACTATACAATTGGGAAAAAATTGACATGTGCAAATTCACCAAAGGAATCTCGCCCATAGTGTGTAGGCCAACAAATCCCTCAGAGAGCACAATATGCCAAATGTAAGAATGTGTACGAGAAAATCGGTGCACTCTTCTGAATGACACATTTATGGTTCTTGCCAACCACCCAACCACTTATGGACCAACTCCCAACCTGATTTAACCTCCATATCTGAGATAAATTGGAATATGGGGCTGGTAAAGGACAAAGCATTCCCTAAAAGGCCCCTTGTTCACACCAAGAACAAATTACATTTTACCTTGAAGAAATGCTATAAATAAGAGCCATGGGTGCACTAAGAAACCAAGATCTTCATAGTATTGTTATGCTGCCTCAATTCTCCCTTGAGAATCATGTTTTCACCTTGGAGTATTCAAGCATCATTGCAATAGGCCATTCCACTCACCTCTTGAGGGAATGGGCATTGATTCTATAAACCATTTTCCATTTTTCTTCCAATGTAAGAAGAGCTCTCCACTAGGGAACTGAAGAGCCCTCCCAAGGAGGAAGAGGGGACTCATAAGCGCTCATTTTTCTCTACAATGTTTTTCCGATTAATCTGTTAGTCCATTGGTAGCATTATCTTGGTTATTGGTTGATTGTTTATGGTTCTAAGTTTCTCATGCATTCTAACTTTTATTTCTTACTTGTTTTACTTTGTTTATTTGTTTATTACATGTGTTTGGCTTGTTTCGCACACTCAAAAACTTTTGTCTTGTATAGCAGGCCCAACTAAGCATGCAAGTGTTGTTGTTTTGCTCACCCAAGTGAAAAAAACAACAAAACAGATTGGTGATGACCCTCGTCCCCTGAAGGGCTCTTCCAAAATGTCCCTGTCAAACTCAAGGGAAAAACCATCCTCATCAACATTGAATTTATCGATGCCCACTTGATTACAATATATTGTTTGGATGTAGCTACATGTACGTTATGAAGGCAGTGGCCTATTCTATGTTTCGAACAATGATGTTCCCCCATAACGGAAACATCATCACCATCGACCAAATCACACATTATGAGGCTAACCATTTCTCCAACATTGATAACATTATTCCCCTTGTCCACACTAGAATGGATGCTTATTAATTCATTGACATGGGTCCCAGAGTTTTCAAACACCCATCCTTGCTGGGGGAATATCATGGATCACCACCCCTCATACACCCTTCAACACAGGTCTGTGTAGTATCTTCTAATGAAACATATACTAGAGACACCATTCCTTCCACTGAGGCCTCCCCTCACATCGACGTTCCACCAGTTGAAGAACCATTGACTCAAGAATCTCCTGAGAACCCCACTTCACCACTTATCCATGATTTCCCCCCCCCTCTAGGGGAAAATCCTAGTTTGGGAGACTGTCCCCCAAGCCATTACCCAAATTCCCTTCTTCTACCCCCCACCTGGAGTCCAAGCATTCCAGGTAGATGGAACCCTTACCCTTCCTAAAATGGTGCTTTCCATCCATGTCTGGTATCTACATCCACCTGTTATGGTTCCTCAACCATATCTCCCTCCTCGGGCAGAGGGAATACCGATGCAAATTCCAGTATAGGCTCGTGCCACACCACCATCCCCCCCCACTATTGGCACCATTGTTGCTGTTGGTGGAAAACAGAAGAAGAAAGATCCCACAACTCCACTTCCTCCTTGAGTTCAACCTCCTTGTGAACTATGCGAAAGATATGGGAACCCCGCTAATCGATGCCCTACTATTCCCAAGTTATGAAATCTGATCCAACTCCCTAGAGAAACCAAATTTCTCACCACTCCACCAAGCACATCCACTACTACTCTAGAGTCCTCCACTATAGGAAAAAAATGGTTGCGAATGAAATTTGCATGTGCCATATGCTCAGAATACGACCATTATACTCATAATTGCACAACTCTACCTCAATTTCTCCAAACCTTAGTCGCAGTACGCCAAATGTCTCAGCCAGAGCCTGCTCGACTACCTTCTACCAAGGCTCACATTACTGATATTCGATATATTTCATCGTCAATGCCTTCGTGAAAGAGGCACTCTCCATAGTATCGAGACATTCACTTTATGACTAGTGGTCCCTCTCACCCGGTAACACTCTCTCCCACATGATTTTTCCCATTCATAATTCCCCTTGGCAACTTGACACTCATGTTGATTTCACACCCTAGGGATGGGAGTCTCAATAGTATTATGAACTTCTCAGACTAAGCCACGTACTTCTTCTCATCATATTTCTAGCTTTCCCAATGGGCTCCCATGTTATATCATCTCGGTTCTATTGACTGCACCTCCGCAATATCATTAACCCTCCATATCATCCACCATCAGTTTTCCCATCTGTAAATTGCCCTCCATTCATTTACCTAATACAGAAACCCGCCCATGGGGCTCCCACCCTCCACTGGTTCTCTTTCACAACTTTTTCCCTCACAGAACTAGCCATCTTGCACTGGGGCACCCGTTTTTGTATCTGTAAACTCATCCAAAAATTATTCTTTATTTATTTGGTAATTGTAAAAATCCTTTGTTTCTATCATTTACTTAGCTTTTTTTCATCACCCTTGATTACCTTCTTTTCCCAACAAAGAAACCCATGTCTCCCTCGGTTGGGGAATCCACTCTCTCTCTTCATTCTGACATCATTCATAAACCATGAGTATTCCAAATCCATGTACCCATGATCTCTGATTTTTTCCACTTTGTTATCCTCTGGCATAGTTTAACCCCATATCTAATCATCCCCCTAACACTAGATACAGTTTTATGGTTTCTACCTATCCCCCTTTAAAATTCCCCAACCAAGGGAAGTCTTGAGTCTCACCACATATTGACTTCATTCATGTTACCTATTAGCACCTGATCTCATCTTAGTGGATTTCATGAAGCCCTTTTCTTCTTCCAGACGCGTCTCCCTTTCTGTTGAAATCAACATTATTTCCAGAAGGGATACAACATCCTAAATCTCATTACCTTCACAATAAGGATTCTCGGATGACACAAAGAGAATCATCATTTCTCTCTAATTTTGTTGACCCCCATAACATTCGAATTTAGCAAACTCTCATGTTACGATGGCTCTTACTAGGTGACTATTGCAATTGTTTCATACTAGATGAAGACCTCTGAATTCATTAGGCCATCAATTCCTACGAGCCATCAAGACTTCTTACATATGTCCTTGCCTTACTTCAGAGTATGTTCACCATTCAGAATTGTCATCTATCGTTATCAACCTCCCCGGAGGGCACTGCAGTTATCTACACCAACATAAATCTTCAGTCATCGTCTCACATTTTGGTTACATGACATGAGCATGGGGCATGCCCACCTCATTTGTACACAGATTTTATTTTTTTCTCCCTAGAGAAAGGTTTGGGTCCCACAGTTTCACCTCTCTCTCTGGCAGATCGCTCTTGCAGTTCCTCTCAACACTATTCATTACAGTGGCACTCTCAGTAAGAGAAACATTGATGTATTTCAGCTATATGTATGCTCCTAACCTCACACATCAGGGGGCATATGTTATCAATAAAATATTGTCCGTGGAATTGCATGAAAATGGTTATAGAAATACAACAATTCCAATAGCAATTAGTTCACCTCTAGCACTAAAATACATTTCAAAAGAAAAAAACTGTACAACTGGGAAAAAATTGGCATGTGCAAATTCACCAAAGGAAGCGCACACATAGTGCGCAGGCCAACAAAGCCCTCAAAGTGCACAATGTGCCAAATGCACGACTATGTTCAGGGAAAGACACACACTCCTGTGAACAGTGCATTTATGGTTCTTGTCTCCCCCCCAACCAATTATGGACCAACTCCCAACCTGATTTGACCTCCATATCTGAGCGAAATTCGAATGGGGGGATGGTCAAGGACCAAAGGGTTCCCTAAAAGTCCCCTTGTTCACACCAAGAACCAATTATAGTTTTCCTTGAAGAAATGATATAAATAAGAGCCATCGGTGCACAAATAAACCAAGATCTTCATAGTATTGTGATGTTGCCTCAATTATCCCTTGAGAATCCTCTTTTCTCCTTGGAGTATTCAAGCATCATTTCAATAGGCCATTCCACTCACCTCTTGAGGTAGTAGGCATTGATTGTCTTCACCATTTTCCATTTTTCTTCCATTGTAAGAAGATTTATCGATTAGGGAACTCAAGAACCCTCCCAAGGAGGAAGAGGGGACTCATAAGGCCTCATTTTTCTCTATGGTGTTTTTCCTACTAATCTATTGTTCTATTGGTAGCATTATCTTGGTCATTAGTTGATTGTTTATGGTTCTAAGTTTCTCATGCATCATAAATTTTATTTCTTATGTTTTTTATTTTATTTCTTTGTTTATTACATGTGTTTGGCTTTTTTAACCCACTTACAAACTTCTGTCTTGTCTAGCACACCCAACTAGGCATGGAAGTGTTGTTGTTTTTCTCACCAAAGTGACAAAACCAACACAACAGGGGGGGAACGGGGTTTCTTTGTGGTTTTATTCTTGTATAGGCTTTCTCAAAACAATAGACATCCCTTGAGGGGGGGGGTTGAACATATTTCTTCTAGAAATTCAAGGGATAGTCTTGAAAGAGGTGGACATGTTGTTTGCATCTTCAATAGCGAAAGGATATGTGTTCATAATCCGTAGTTTGCACCCATTCGTTGTCTTAATAGATGAGATTGATTTAGTATAATAGGGCTTTGGAGAGATTCATGTATACACATATATGAGCATAGGATATGTAGTGAACCAACTTGGTGACTCAATATTTTCACAAAAGACCCTAGTGTATTTCCAATTTCTTCCAAAATTTTGGCATCCTGGAACTCCTAATAGAGAGAGTATAGGTGGACCCAAACAAGAGTAGTTGTAAAATCATTCTTTTCTAGGCAGAGGCATTTCATCCATGGTTATAACTGAAGCTTTGTTGACTTGAAAAAGTACGGTCCATTTTCGAAGATTTGATCCTTGTGCTCCAAATTGGAAAATATGGTTATTAAAACCCTTTTGGATCCCACCTTGAGGTCAATCTCACCTTTGGGTTTCCAAGTCAATGTTATCCACTATTTGAGGGATTTTTGAGTGGGCCAAATGCCCATGAACTTTCTTATGAAGGCGTGATCTTGCATAAATTGTATGTAGCTTCCAATTTTAGCAGAAGTGATCTCATATTTTGGATTATCCTTGTCCTTCGAAACAAATCTTGGTGTTGTTACAAAATTTCTATGATTCTAGTCTTTCTTTTCAATATTTTCTAGTTGAGCGTTGATTTTTGGTTTCTTACCCTTGCTAGTTCCTAAGGCATTGAATCAAGCTCGGTTAGTGTCGATCTGATTGAGAGTAGGGCCTATAGGTCTAGTTTGATGACCGCCTATGTAACATCCCTAGCCACCCACAAGATGGGGTATGCTACCTTCAAGCCCACCCTTGGACTTTGTACTCTTACCACTACCTTCTTTATTTAATAAGGACGCATAAAATACAAGATTTAACGACATGCACCGCAATATCCATCAAGCATGAAAAATCTAAGATTTAGTTAAACGATAATTAAAATACACATAGGAATACATTCATACATAGATAATAATATCACAATAGAGAGAACTTATCTTTATAAAAAGGTGACACCAACTAGATGTATACCAAGGACGTTCCACCCAACCATAGACACCATTGCTCCAAATCTCAACAGCAGTGTCACCCCCAAGCCAAGGCTATGAATCCACAAGGATAGTTCCAGAGTGTACCTGGGTTCCCAAACCAGTCATCTCTCAAGCTCTCATAGGTTTCCCAACACCCACAACAATCCAAGTACTCATCTTTCTTCCACCCAGCCTGTACCACCCAAGAGAATGGACCTCCACCCTTCTCTGCCACCCATCCCCTCAAGTATTCCTTCTCTTTTTTCCAAGGCCTCCAACATAGATGGTCCAGAATCTCAATGTTGGAACTCTCAGAAATCCCAATTGTGATCAAAACAAGGCACATGCCAATGCATCTTAGACATGCAGGCCCCAAGTCATGGATGGATTGCACCAACGACCACTAGAGCCAACTATCTTGTGGCTAATTGTTATCACTGAAATTTCGTCCGCACAGGGCGACAAGAACTCCGCAACATCAGCACAGAAAAACAGTCATTCATGGCACAAGGATTAACTCCACAGCACAACAAAAGGGCCAAAACTATACAAAATTGGCTAAAAAATTA